>JANZXV010000003.1:8011888-8021936 GCA_027576455.1 Erythroxylum roigii
TGCACCTTTATCGTGGGATACACGTCGGAGCGACCTCCGGGTTCCCGTTGTGTACCCTACGATGAGGGGGCGCTACAATTACTTACGTACTTATAAACCTGGTATCTTAGTATTGCCAAAACTCGCATTAGTGGTACTAGGGCAAACGCAGTAGTCCATTCTTTAGGTTTAGATTTCTCTTTTAGCGTAGAAGCTGTAGGTTTTTTGGGTGGGATTTGGCTTTTATGGAAGACTGAATTTGATATCTCAGTCGTGATAGCCCATCGCCAATTTGTCCATACCACCATCAAGTTTGCTACTGGTTCGTTCAATTTTATAACAGTTTATGCTAGCCCGCAAATAGCTTCCCAATCTTTTCTCTAGCCCATTTTAAGTTGGGTAGGTCGCCCTACACATAGACCCTGGATTATAGGCGGTGATTTTAATGCAAAATTGGACCACTCGGATAAACGTGGAGGTGCCAGGTTATCAAGGGTGGTGAGCAAGAAGTTTCAAGATTGGGTGCAAGGGTGTGGGCTTCACAACCTAGGTTTCATTGGGTCTAAATACACGTGGTGTCGAGGAATGATTCAAGCTAAACTGGATAGAGTTTTCGATTCTTCAGCTTGGCTATAGGAGTTTCCTCAAACAGTGAATCGTCATCTACCTTTTATGGGGTCAGATCATCGACCCATGCTGATTTACTTACAAAGAGAGCCACCAAGACCACCAGGACCCCCAGCTTTTAGATTTTAGAATGCTTGGCTCACACATCCAGGTTTTGATGTTGTGGTAGCAGAGCATTGGTTACCCGTCGAGGAAACGATGAGTAAATCGCTGGACACTTTCTCCACACAACTCTTGAGATGGAATAAACTAGATTTCGATAATATTTTTCATAGAAAAGAAGACTGCTAGCACGCCTAGAGGGCATTCACAGGGCCATGACCGTCGGTAACTTGGACTCACTTTTAGTCTTGGAGGACAAGCTGAGCACGGACCTGATCCAGGTCTTATGTGAGGAAGAAAATATTTGGCATCAGGAAGCTTGTTGAGAATGGATCTCGAAAGGGGATCATAATACTAAATACTATCACACGCTCACTCTTAAGAGATGAAAGAAGCTGAAGATAGAGCGTCTCATTGATTCTAATGGCTCACATATTTCAGATCCAGACCAACTGGGCCTACTAGTGAGGATGTTTTTTGTCCAAAACTAGTGAGGATGTTTTTTGTCCAACTCTATACTGAAGACGAAGGGTCTCTCCTTTGTTTTCCTCTAACTGGTACTTTCCCCTTCGATTTCAAAAGATGGGGTTCGTGATCTTAATATGCCAAATACATGAACTCGACATTAGGAATGCGGTTTTTGATATGAATCCTAACAAAGCCCCGGGAGTCGATGGTTTTAACACTTTATTTCTCCAAAAACAATGGGGGACGGTTGGGCCCAAAGTAGTGGCTTTCATCCAGGCGATTTTTAGACTAGAACGCTAGGAAGAGGATTTAAATCAAACCATCCTGGTTCTGATCCTAAAAACCTCCTCCCCGGTTAGTATGGCTCATTTCCGACCGATTAGCCTATGCACTGTGGCTCTATAAGATAATTTCCAAAATCATTGTGAATCGCCTAAAACCTCAAATGGAGCACCTAGTGGAGGAGACTCAATGCAGCTTCGTTCCTGGCCGACAAATAACGGATAATATTATCATAGCTCAGGAAGTTATCCACTCGATATGCAAGAAAAAGGGGAAAAACTGGATACTTAGCGATTAAGGTAGATTTGGAGAAAGCTTATGACAGAATTCGCTGGGAGTTTATACAAAGCACTCTGATGGATGTTGGAATCCCTGATAAGCTTATCAGCGTCATTATGAAGTGTGTGATGATGGCCACAATGCAAGTAACTTGGCAAGGCACTTGTACTAATCCCTTTAGACCTTCACGGGGCATTCGACAAGGAGGTCCGCTCTCGCCTTACCTCTTTGTCTGTGCATAGAAAGGCTAGGCCACCTAATTTCAACAGCGGTGGGACAAGGACTTTGGAAACCAATCAGGAAGAATCCCACAGGACCTCCCATATCTCATCTCTTTTTTGTAGATGACCTTGTACTATTTGTTGAAGCTACGGAATCCCAAACGCACTTAATTACAAATAACTTGGAAGTGTTTTGCAAAGTTTCAGGACAAAAAGTCAACACTGAGAAAACTAGGATCTTTTTCTCCAAGAATGTTTCTCCTTCTTTTGCACGCAGGCTTAGTCAAATCTTGAACATCACTTATACGAACAACCTTGGGAAGTACTTAGGTGTTCCGTTGATTCATGAGTGTACCACGAAGTGTACCTACCAGCATTTCTTGGATAATGCAGAAAAGAAACTTTCAAGGTGGCGGGCCAAGAACTTGTCTTTAGCAGGGAGAGTTACTTTAACACAATCAGTTATCTCAGCCCTCCCCATTTTCACTATGCAAACAGTGCGACTTTCGCGGCAACTTTGTGATGATTTGGAGTGCATCATGCGAAACTTTATTTGGGGAATGACCGGTGAGCATAGGAAAATGCATCTTGTCAAATGGGATGCAGTGTATCAGCCCAAAAAAACAGGGGGTCTTGGCTTAAAATGTATCCGAGCTTCTAATGACGCCCTTTTGGCAAAACTTGGATGGGCCGTGATTAATCAACCCACAGCTTTATAGGTCAGACTCTTAAGGGCTAAATATCGACTAAACCCGACTCCTCTCCCCCTCACTCTTAATAGGACAGGGGCTTCGGTTACCTGGCCAGGAATAGCCGCAATTTGGCTAATTGTTCACCAAGGAATAAGGTGGAATTTGGGAACTGGGCGGAATATCTTATTCTGGTTGGATACCTGAGTGCCTAATTGGGGACCACTAATTTCAGTGGTGACATCTACCATTCCAGAGAGTGCTCTCTACGCCACAGTTGTGGATTTCACGAATGAAGTGAGCGCCTGACAGTGGCATCTATTTCAACAGTATCTCCCTTCCACTGTCTGCATGGATATTGCGGTGACGCACCCAAATATGGCAAGCACATCGGGGGATACCATAGCTTGGGGACTAATAAATCATGGGAGATTCACAACGGCGTCCGCTTATGATCTAATAGTTGGCAATACCACGCCTACGACTAGTAGACCTTAAGATTTAATCTGAAAATAGGCAGGCCCCTAGCGGATTAAGGCTTTCATTTGGTTATTAATACAACAAAATCTTATGACCAACCAACAGCAAGTGGCTCGTCATCGCACTGTGGATAGCCAGTGTCCATTCTGTAGGTATGAAGAGTCAACTTTGCACGCCCTGAGCGATTGCTTGCAAGTCAAAGCTTTCTGGTGTAAATTCCCCCCAGAAGTGATTGACCCGGACTTTTTTCAACAAGAAGTGGAGCAGTTGGTGACTTTCAACCTCACGAAACATTCACAAGTGCAGCAGTCTCCTTGGGCTACAATATATGGGGTAGCCTGCTGGTTTCTATGGAAATGGAGAAACATAAGCATTTTTTAAGAGGACTTTACTTGGTCAGAAGACGATAATAGAGCAATCCTGGATTACGTTAATTGGATAGTTAGGGCAAGGACTGTGGAGAGTTGTGTGTATAGGGACCAAGGATTAGTAGAGGGTCACTTTATTGGTTGGACCACACCGAGGGAGGGCTGGGTCAAGATCAATATAGATGGTGTGGTTAAATATGGACACAACATTGCTATTGTTCAAGGATTGATTAGGGATTGTCATGGTCAGTAGTGCGGTGAATTTCTCCACCACATTGAAAAGGGCTTGCCTCTGGATGTCAAACTTTGGGGAGTCCAATCGGGACTTCTCTCGGCTTGGACGCTTGGATATTGACAAGTTATCGTCGAAGTGGACTCTTTAGAGGTGATCAATATTCTCTCCTCTTTTACTTTACCTTTGACTGAGTATTATTTTTTGGTGGCAAGTAACCGTAATCTACTTCACCGAGCTTGAGAAGTGAAGTTTCAGCGCGTGTACCGCAAAGGGAACTAGTGTGCAGATAGCCTGACCCCTCTCCCAATTTTATCCAGCCCAGGCCTACATATTCTCTAAAAGCCTTCAACGTTAGTCTTGGCGCACATGCATCATGATAAACACGAAACTTTGTACCGTAGATCTCTGCGTTAGTTAGGATGTTTGAGTAGTTGTTTTGGTTGTTTTCCCTTGTAACAAAAAAAATGTAATGAGATTAAACAGGAGGGTTTCATATTACTTCTTATTTCACTACATTACATTATGAACCCTTCCATTCCTTCCAAACAATAATTTTCTAATATTACATCCATTTTCGTTCCATTTTTATCATAAATTGTTCCATTTTATTCAATTTCATTAAAAACTTTACGTCCAATCAAACATAGCCTAACAACCATTTAATAACTATCTTCAACTCCTCTTTCAAATTATCTGTCGTTTAAAAAGGACCAGTTGAACTTTTAATTATTAAACATTCAACTGGTACTTTTTACACTTTTGCTTTATAATGGAATAAAATATAATGAGATGAAAGATGAGGTTTTATATTACATCTTATTCCATCCTAAACAATTAAAAAAAATCCCCAAAAAACTCCCATTTGGGAGGTTTAGGATGAAATATAAAATAATAAACAACTTTACACTATATTACATTATAAACTCTTCATCCAAACAATATTTTATTACATTACATTACAATCTTTCTATTCCTTCCAAACAACAATTTTCTAATATTATATTCATTTACGTTTCATTTTATTATAAACCATTCCATTTTATTTCATTTGATTAAAAACATTACGACTAACCAAACATACCCTAACAGTCATTTAATAACTACCTTCAACCCCTCTTTGCCGTTTAATAATTAAACGTTCAACTGGTCCTTTTCACGCTTTTGCCCACAAATTTCTTTTCACCTGTTTCTACTTCATTCATTCATATAAGCTATGGATGAAATCTGTCTGCTTCCATTTTCTTCTCACTTCATCTTCTACCAAGATCTTATCTTTCTATTATATGCTGGAGAGGAACTCGCATTTAAAAGAAACAAACATGTCGCCAATTCGGGCTGCTCAATCAAGTTACGTACGCACTCCACTGGCTTAGGATGAATCATGAACACTAATAAATAATAATTCACTAGACCATAACATCTAAACGCCTAAAGCCCACGGAAAAATTAATCGTGAAAAACATAATTTCCCATTGCTGTACCCATCCACCTCATACAATGTCATGTCTGAGCTCGAGCATCCAAGTTTACTACGTGTGAGTGATGAGACTCTAGTAAGATACACTTAACAGGAGGAAGTGGGAAAGTAAGGAATGGTATAGACATGAAATTCAGCGTCTTTGTGATTGATATGGTTAAGAGAGAAGGCTATAGGAAGGCATGTCTTCAATATGTAGGACGTCATCCATTAGAAGTTCTCTTTCCACCTGAGCTCGCGTCGACTTCAGAACGTCCTATACAAATGTAAACATCTGTCGGTAACATTTACGAAACATGTTCTACGGTAATAAACAACTAGCGAACTGAATTCTTCTTACGTTGAACTCCATGTACGTTGCATTTCTCTCTAGCCATTGCTTGTCCATGATCATAAAAGCCACGCAGTAGAGCAAATCAAATGCCCATTCATTTTCTGAAGATCATAACCTCTCAGTAACTTAGTATTCTAAGGCTTGGGGCTATACAAGTCTCTTTAGGGCAAATAGTTGTAAGCAATTGCTCGCTCTTACCTGACAACATCTGTATGAACACTGATCTGACAAATGTCTTTGGTTTTGCTGCAGATAAAGGAGCAAACCCACATTATAAGAAGTACATTTAATAATCAGAACTAGACGTTGTCGAAAATTAGAAGACTCCTTAATACACCTTGGCCTTCTATGTGCAGGGTACTAAAGAGTCTTCACAGATTCCAGAGATTGAAACTTACTTCTTTATTCAAAATTGATTAAAGGAAAAGTTCACTTTATACTTACAGGCTTCAAGGTCAAGCATTTGCATGATCATGAATGTTATATTTACACCGGCAACAGCAAAAGGGTATTCCCAAGCAGATCGCTTGCCCCCCTGCTTTTTTAGTAATCGCTGGAATGATGTCTGCAAAAGTAAAAAGTATGATATATCAGAAAGAATATTAGATGTGAGAGATAAGTACTGTTTAGTCTCTCTCAGCAACACCAAGATTAGTAATCTTACCGAAAAGGTCTTGGCAAAGAACAACAGGTTCTCCAGAGAAATGAATCCAGCTCCTCTGTTCAGTAGCAATATCCAATTGAATTTGACTAATTAGAGTCAATCGAAATCTGCCAGAGTAAAGAAGATGCTGGCAGTAAAAAACAACCTGAAAGCAGTAGATGGATCTTTTCCTTGCCATCCCATTTCTTTCCATTGATCGGAAATCAATGCATTAAGCTCACGATCAGGATAAGTGGCCGACCACAGTGCTCTCAAGGCTTCCTGTCAATATGAAAAATTTTCATTAACAAGAAATGAAAAAGATTGATTTTGAAAGTTTGAAATTTAAGTGCTCAAAGCATATTTGGTCACAAGTAAATGGACTTGCAGAGATACCTGGTGATCTAGCCTGGAAGCATCAAATTGAATTTTCATTCGGTGCTTCAATCGTCTGAGTCTTTCTTCCTGCAAGTTTCGAAATCATAATTCACAATAATGTAGTTGAACATTCAATGATAGTAACAAGAGAAGGACATATGAGGGTTTTCCTGCTCAATATAGATTTGCTTCTTCATCATCGTTAACAAAGCTAATTTAAGATAATGAAAAAATGTTCATCAACTTTGAACTGAATTTAAGCCAACCCCTACATCATCCATATCTTATAATCATGGTTATCGTGTCTGGGGAGTAATGGATCATAAAATTTCATTGCACGGACGAATAAGAACGATCAAACAGAGAATGCATGCGCAGAACTTAGTTTCCTTCCAAGTAGTCATTGGTTGACCAATCTAATTATCCGTCGCTTAGCTCAGTGCACAAACAAGCTAATAATCAGCTCAACATGTGTTTATTTGTTAGGAAGAAATTTTATTCTGATAATGACATCTCTCAATACATATCCACAAAGTGATTCAGACCGTTGACTGATGTAGAAAAAGCAACAGTAGTAACAAGAGTCTGAACCACAATTTTCCTATACCCAGCCTTTGTTCAATGCAGGGCAGGTTTTAGTCAAGACTTGCCTGTGATGGTGTCAAATTCATGTAAACCTGCGGATAAGTTCCCTTTCGCTGGAAGCACACACATGTGAGGCCCTTACCAATCCAAGTAGGAGTCCCACAAGTTGCATCCTCTGCACAGACCCAAACAGTTCTTGTGCTTAACAAGCATCCTAATAAAACTTCTTCATGATAAACATCAGCAACAGTGAACTAACAGGGAAAAAACATGCCATAGAAGCAAGCCAAAAGTTTAGCCACCTGGTTGTGGTTCAACAACCACGCCAAAGCATTTCATGTCAGCAAATAAGATAAGAAATCAAAAAGTTGCTAAGTTCAGGTGGTCCAAATAACATCAGCCTATTCAAACTATTATTTCGCTAACAATGAGCCTAAAACCAAGAAGCAACAAGCGAATGGATGGAGTAGTTGTAGGTTAGCTCTCTAGTAAAAACGTTGAAAAGGCTATTAGTAGGTAGGACCATGGACATGTAGGCTGGAGATAACACTCACGTGCCTAACGAGTAAGGCTCTAAACAATTCATTTACGCAAGCCAATATAAAATCTATACGCGTATAAAGTAAGACACCATAGAGTGGCGTTATATTATTTCCTCTAGTTATTGTCATCTGCTTTTCACGACAGCCTTAGTACCTGACGCAGTGTCGTGACCGTCCTCACTCAACCCCACATAAACAAAAGTATGAAAGTGTGCGAGACGCGCTGAGCTGGAACTCTGGGACCACAAATCCTACCACATTCATAACTTATGGCGTCCATGTGAGAGCTTGATCTGATGGGGTCGCACTCTGTGTATTCTCTCTGGTGTTGGGCTTGTATAAACACTTAGTGGGATTGGGTTAGATCATGGAACGGAAAAGTAACTTTCCAACTGAAATATGCTAAAGGCCCAAACTGATTAGAGAAGGACTCTTTAGTGTCACGTCGAAACTTCCACTTTGGGTTACATGCTTTCTGGTTTTGGAGTATTCACCGTACGGTAACCTCAAGCCAGACATGTGCAGTCTAATCAAGAACAGTCAGTGAGGAATAAGACCGGCATTGACGCAGGTGGGTCCTCTAAAATAGGCTGAAAATGATTGAATGAAGCCGGCGTGCATCTTCCTCCACTCCTCACACCCCATTGCGGCAAATCCGGCATTATTAGAGATGGTAGTTCTAATTAGGAAGTCTTCCCATTCCAAGAATCAACACCAAGGTGATATTGCTACGTATATTTCTAAAATTTTCTTAACAAACTAGTGCAAGTTTGATTCAAGACAAGATGGGGAAAAAGCTGGAGACAAACATAAGCACGAGAAGCACAGACATTCAGACAAAGGAGACGTCGCCGAAATCTAGGTTTGGTGCACCAATGTCCGCCAGTACTTGGGAAACCGTTCCATGTTCTCGTAAAAACACGGATCTTTAACAAAGGAAACAGATGAGAAGCAAGAAATTTAATCCCAAACGGCTTAATCTACATAGAAATTAAAAGGGTAGGCCGTAAAATGAAAATCCAAACTTTATGATGCCAAGAAGCTGGCACCTAAACTTCCTGGTGAAAAATAACACGCAGTGATACTAAAAGCAAAGCTTAGGAAGCCGGGCAGTTCAGGAATTGACCATAGGTAATATTGCCCTTAATAAGTGAGCAATGGAGCGAAAAAGGGCAATAGAATCAGGCATTGCGCAGAAACAAAGATATGAGGCAAAATTCTAAGGAACATAGTAAGACTGTTAATTAACATTGAAACGAGGTTCATATTAGAGAGAAAGAAAGTCAGGAAACCTGAAGAAGCAGAACCAGGACCACATCTGTTGATGTATGTTGAAGAAGAGATAGTGCGGACTGTAACGCAGTTGCTCTGAGTCCTAACCAAACTCATCTCATTAATCTTTTGTAGTACTGCTTAAGTCTGATAACTTGGAAAAGTCTCTTTGGTTTCAGGAGTGGCGAGAAAGATAAGAGCAGAGACAGAGTGAGAGAGTGGCTTTTGTTCTTGTCCGACTTCTGCTAAGATTGTTGAAAAGAGTAGACTGTTTAAGAATAACTGGTCCTTGACACGATTGCAAAATCTACACAAAAACCAAGAGCATAAATACTTCTCAAGGAAAATCATGCTTTGGTGCCGAAAACTATTGTAGGCCAGGGCCGGCCAACGTTTCCTTCGCGAACTCCCCGAATAGTGTTTTGCTTTATTTATTTCGGCAAATAACATAAAAGAGGAGGGTAAACGTGTTGGCTTGGGTTAGATTTAGCCTTTACTTATCGTTTTACTTTAAAATATATATATATAAAAGAGCTTTTTGATATATTTGATTATTCATCTTAGTCTCTGTATTTTTAATTCGTTAACCCTAGCTCCTGTGTTTTGTAATCTCATTTAAGATACCCATTTGAATTTTTTCGGACAAAATTATCCTTGGATTATTTGAATACAGATTTTTTTGGATTATTACCCTTGGATTATCCGAGGGTAATTTTATCCGAAAAAACTCAAATGGATATCTTGAATGAGATTACAAAACACAGGGGCTAGGGTTAACAAATTAAAAACACAAGGACTAAGATTAAAAATCAAGTATATCACAGGGGCTCTTTTATGTTATTTGCCATTTATTTTAGTGGGTTTAAAAAGTGTAAAAAGAATTATAAATTTTAAGTAAGCTTACTTATTTTTTAAATATTTTAAATTATATAAAAGTATCTTGTAATATTAAAATTGTTAATTAATTATTATACAAATGAAAAATTAGGCATCAAATTGAAAATATGACAATTTTAATTAAATTAATTTGATAAAAGCGTAACAAAAAATTATTTTAAAAAAATTTATATCATATGATATTTTTAGA
>JANZXV010000003.1:8030321-8040341 GCA_027576455.1 Erythroxylum roigii
TCTTTCAAAACTTCTATACCATGGTTGAAAATCAATTTCACACATGCATTGGTATACTTCACTCTGACAATGGTACCGAGTATTTTAATGAAGTCCTTGGGAAATTTCTTAAGTCTAAAGGCATTGTTCACCAATCTACGTGTGTTAACACTCCTCAACAAAATAGTATTGCCGAGAGGAAAAATAAACATTTACTAGAAGTTGCTCAGTCTATTATGTTTACAATGAATGTGCCAAGATACCTTTGGGGTAAGGCTGTTTTGATTGCTTCATGCTTAATTAATTGAATGCATAGCCATGTTTTACACTATGCAACACCCTTAGATATATTTAAACAATTCTTTCCTAAAAATAGACTTTACTCTACTCTTCCTCTTCGGGTATTTGGGTGTACTGCATATGTTCACAAATCAAATAAGGGAAACTCTAAACTAGATCCAAGAGCTAAAAATTTTCATTGGGTATGCTCCTAGTCAACAAGGTTATAAGTGTTACAATCCTTTATTCCTTTAACTCAAAAAATGGTTGTCTCCATGGATGTCACATTCCTAGAACATTAAAAAAAAATTCTTCAGGGGGAGAACTCTAATGAAGCAGAAAATTTTTGGGTTACTCCTAATCTCCTACCCACGGTCATTATTGATCACAATATAATTTCTAACAATGAAGCCAAAGATACTTCTTTAAATCTGTCCATGCCAGAAAATCCTTATTCATTCACAGGGGGAGAAATACTACGATCCGCTCCTAAGGAACGAAATACTGAGCTTCGTGTTTATACTAAGAGGAAGACTCAATTGAAGTAGAGAACAATCTACAATGCACAGCCTCTCAAATCCCTCAGAGAAGGAACCTGGGAACAATTTGGGTAACCCTTATGCTACTCTACCCCTTATTGTGTCTAGTGATGATCAGCACATACCTACTTACCCACAAAGTACAACTGATATTCCTATTGATCTCCCTGATGAAAATTACTTACCCATAGCATTTAAAAAAGGGAAACGGGCCTGCACCGATCATCCCATATCAAAGTATCTATCTTATGGGAAACTATCACACACACATAAATCATTTGTTTTTGCCAAGAAACATTCAGGAAGCACTTCAAGATCTAGATTGGAGTTTAGTTGTTATGTAAGAAGTAAATGCTCTTGAAAAGAATAAAACTTGGGAACTTGTGAACTTGTGAACTTGTGAACTCTCCTAGAGATAAAAGTTTGGTAGGGTGCAAACGGCTTTTCACTATTAAGTCTAAGGCCGATGGGAGTGTGGAAAGGTTGAAGGCAAGATTAGTTGCTAAGGGATTTACTCAAACCTATGGCATTGACTACAAAGAGACATGTGCTCCTGTTGCAAAGGTAAATACAATTTGAGTATTACTATCCTTGGCTGTAAATTGTGAGTGGACTTTACATCAACTAGATGTAAAAAATGTTTTTCTTAATGGAGACCTTGAAGAAGAAGTCTTTATGAGCTTACCCCAAGTTTTGAGGATACCTATGGGCGAAATAAGGAGTGAAACCTAAGGAAGTCACTATATGGACTAAAACAGTCCCCTAGAGTATGGTTTGACAGGTTTGGAAGGGCCGTGAAGAGCTATGGCTACTATCAAAGCCAAGCTGATCATACATTGTTCTACAAGCAATCCAAATCAGGTGTGAAATCGATCCTTATTGTTTATATAGATGACATAATCATAACAGGAGATGATGTATCCGAAATAGTAGAGTTGAAGAAGAGATTAGCCAAAGAATTTGAGATCAAAGAACTTGGACCTCTAAACTACTTGCTCGGAATGGAATTTGCTAGATCCAAGGATGGAATATTTGTGAACCAAAGGAAATATATTCTACACCTATTGAATGAGACCGGATTACTAGGATGCAAGGCAACTGATACTCTTGTTGAGATTGGTGTAAATTTCAAACCAGTTCAACCTGAAAATGTTATTAATAAGGAGAGATATCAGCAACTAGTTGGGAGATTAATATACCTGTCACACACTAGACCTGATATAGCCTTTGTCATGAGCTTAGTGAGTCAATTTATGCACTCACCAGGTTAAGAACATCTGGATGCTGTATACAGGATACTAAGATATCTAAAAGGAACTCCTGGACAAGGTTTAATGCTTCGGAAGTAGAACAACCTTCAAATAGAAGTCTATACTGATGCTGATTGGGCAAGGAGTGCTACAGATAGAAGATCAATTTCATGTTATTGCACATTTGTTGGTGGTAACTTAGTAACTTGGAGGAGTAAGAAACAAAGTGTGGTTGCAAGAAGCAGTGCTGAAGCTGAGTTTCGTGCAATGGCACATGGAATCTGTGAAGTCCAATGGATTAAAAGAATACTGGAGGAACTACAGATTCCTATTTCGGTTCCAATGAAAGTATAATGTGACAATAAAGCTGTAATTTCAATTGCTCACAACCCTGTTCTTCATGATAGAACAAAACATGTTGAGGTTGGCAAGCACTTCATCAAACAAAAAAATTGAAGGAGGATTAATTTGTGTTCCCTACATTCCAACATCACAGCAGGTAGCTGACATTCTTACAAAGGGATTACACAAGAGGCAGCTAAATGTCCTAGTAACCAAGCTAGCTATGGATGACATATACAAGCCAGCTTGAGGGCAAGTGTTGGGAAATATCCAGTTGGATATTTTCTCAATATGATTGACTCCTAAATAGTTAGGAGATCAAATCTGATATTATGTACAAATATTAGGAGATTATGTAAAGATATTAGTTTCCTATAATAGCCCTATCTATTTCTATATATACTTGTATTATGTATTGATGTAAATATCAAGTGAAATACAAACAATATAGAAATTCTGCAGTATAGGACTGAATACTTTTCTGAGAGATAGACCGAATGCTTCTTTGTTTCATATGAAACATATGCACCCATTTCACCCAAAAGCTCTCCTTATCATAACATATTCTTCATAGCCTTTTAGCTAACAATACTTTGTTCACTCTACTAGCAGAGTTAATTCCCAACCCTCCATTTTATTTGGGAAGATAGATAACATTCCATTTAACTTTGGAAGTCCTCTTACCACTTAAATTCAGCCTATGCCATATGTGTTTCTTATGCTTCTATCAATCTTCTTCAGAACTCCTTGAGGAATAGCTAAGTGAGATAGACAATAGATGTGTACGTTACTGAAAATTAAAATTGCAAACTAACGTCTACCTCCTTAAGACAAAAACCTATTAGTCCAAGTAGAAATTCTTTTCTGAACTTTATCAATGATAGGTCTACATTCAAAACTTAGCTTACATAGATAAGCAGAGCTTTTTTAAGGATTAAATCTCAGCCCAGAAACTTCCTAAAATCTCTGTATAGATGATAAGATCATCCCAATTGAAGTGTCATTAGCACAAAACATGAGTAAATCATCTGTAAAAGAAAGTTGTGTAATGTTGAGCTGTCTACAATGATAATGATATCTGAAAATTGAGCTTTCATCAATACACATTTGTGTCATTCTTTGAAGAACCTCCATAGTGATGGTAAAAAGGTAGGGAGATAGTGGATCCCCTTGCCTTATTCACTTTACTGCTTGGTATAGCTGGGTAGGTTCCCCATTCATTAACACTAAGAAAGAAACTGTAAATATGCAAGCATGAAGCCAGTTAATAAACCTACAAGGGTAACCAAAAGCTTGGAGAGAATTAAAAATGAAACCCCAATCCATAGGATCATAGGCTTTAGTGAATTCAATTTCAAGAGAACATCTTCTAACATGTTCTTTATGAATGTAGTCTTTGAATAACTCTTGAGCAAGCATTATGTTGTCCCCCATACTTCTACCTAGAACATATGCACTTTGACTAGGATTAATAATACCAGGTAGAGTGCTCTTCAATTTGTTTGCAAGAATCTTAGAAATTATCTTTTACAACAATTGCAATAGGCAATAGGTTTACAATATTCAAGTGGAATTTTTTTGCATATTCACACCTATAGGAATAGATTTGATTTCATTTCTATCAAGTTGAATCCCAACTCCAATTTCCTTAAAAATAGATCAATAACCTTTTTGTCCATTTCCTCATAATAAAACCGAAAGATGAAGAGATCATCTTCAATGATTAGTGTCAATTGCAGGCCACAATTCTTCCAGTTGGTGTCTGCCCAGTGTTGCACCATAGGGAAGGCTATCCTCTTTTCTATAAAGTAACCAACTAAGGAGGACTTCCACTTGTTTGCACCTTGTAGAAGAACTTTAAATGGCGGGGTGGGGACTGGACCTTTTGATCTAGCTACAAAATACAGCTTACCAAATGAATTTGGGTCAACCACTACAAAGCTCCAAGTTTGTTCACTAGCTTCTGGGATGAGGGATCTTGCTGTGAAGGTGCAGGAGCGTTTGTTAAGGGAATGAACTCCTCTGTCGATAAAGGAGTGGACGGGGAGGGTTGAGTGTTTGCGAGAAACATGTCAGTCCTGACTATGGAAAGTGTTGAGATACTACAGCTGTAAATAGATTATACTTAGATATAGATAGGCCGTAAATAGATAAGATAAGATAAGTTTGAAATCCCTTAAATTAAAGGATTACATTAGACAGCTTTATCTAAACTTTCCATATTTAAATTCCTACTTGTAATGTCCTATGTATGGCTGTATACTCCTATTCAATATATGAGAAATAGATAAATTCTTTCCCACATAAAGTGTTTAGGTGGGCTTCCTAAACTAGCAAAAAACAAAAGGGTTCAAACCAAGGTGGTTAGGAGAGAAGTTAAGAAGCAGAAGGTAGATCAAAGAGGTGTTTGAGTGTGATTAAAGGAAGGGAAGAAAGCAGAAGTATCAGCAGAAATCACTACAAAAGCCATGCAGTGCATCTAGAAAGCCAAGGTAGAGAGAAAGTACAGAAAGCATTTCATAAGTTACTGTAGATTAATTAAAATTAATTAATCTACTGTCACTCCACAATAGCATGTAGCTACTTATGAGTCCTCTCTTCAGGGGGAGATTTCAATGATGGAAGATAGCACTTATGAGTCCTTCGAAACACTTAAAACCCTTGACCTTCCTCCTGCTCCATCTCGTAGTGTTGAAACAACCGAGCCTTCTGAACCAATTACATCTAAGTTCCCCAATACTACTACTAAACCTATGTCATCACATGTCCCAACCAGCATTACTCGAGTGTATTCAAGGAGGGTCGTTTTAGAACTGACACAGGTCCAATAATTCAACTCAGACTTTGGAAATGACAACATGGTAAGATCTGAATCACCTTTACACACACAATTTTTTGAACTTATTGTTGTTAAGAAAGGAGCTAGAGAATGCACTAAACGACCACTTTATCCTCTACCTCACTATGTTTCTCTTAAGCGTCTGTCACCAACCTACCAAAACTTCATTATGAGTTAAATACCATTACTATCCCTAACACTGTTTCTGAGGCATTGTCAAAAAGGGAATGGAGGAATGCCATGGGCGAGGAGAATGCATTGGAAAAGAATAGAACATGGGAGATTATTGATAAACTGAAGGGGAAAAACATTGTTGACTGTAAGTGGATTTTCACACCCAAATATAAGGTTGATGGACCTCTTGAGAGATATAAAGCTAGATTGGTGGCCAAAGGGTACACTAAAACCTATGGTATTGATTATCAAGAGACTTTTGCCCCAACTACAAAGAAGAAAACTGTGAAAATTTTGTTATCATTGGCTACCCACTTAAATTGGCAGCTCCTACACTATGATGTTAAAAATGCATTTCTCCGTGGAGACTTAGATGAAGAAATCTATATGAACATCCCACCAAGATTTGAGGGAGACACAGGTAACAAAGTTTGCAAGCTAAGGAAGGCCCTTTATGGGTCAAAACAATCTGCTAGAGCTTGGTTTGGGAGATTTGCAAAAGTCATGAGGGAGTCTGGGTATAAACAAAGCCAAGGCGATCACACTCTCTTCATTAAATATTCGACTGCAGGGGGAGTTACTGCACTTCTAGTCTATGTGGATGACATCATAGTGACTGAAAATGATGAGAAAGAGAAGCATGAATTGAAGTAAAGACCAGTAAAAGAGTTTGAGATAAAAGAACTTGGGAAACTGAGGTACTTCCTCGATATTGAGGTGGCATATTCCACACAAGGGATTTTTATAGCTTAATAGAAGTATGTGACTGATTCGTTGGTAGAAACAGGAAAGATTGGGTGTAAGCCAGTCTCTACACCAATGGATCCAAAACACAAGTTGGGAGAAGCTAAAGAAGAGCCAACTGTTGATAAAAGGATGTATCAAAAACTAGTTGGTAGACTCATATCTTGCTCACACTCGGCCAAACATAGCCTACTCGGTAAGCATGAACAGTCAATTCATGCATGATCTAAGAGAGCCTCATCTTCAAGCTGCTCATAGGGTGCTACATTACTTGAAAGGCAGTCCAGGAAAAGGAATTTTGTTCAAGAAAAACAATACTCTTGCTATAGAAGCTTACACCGACGCTGACTGTGTAAGTTCCATAGTAGATAGAAGATCAACTACAGGGTACTGTACATTTCTTAGTGGAAATTTGGTAGCGTGAAGGAGCAAGAAGCAGAATGTGGTGGCAAGGTCATCTGCAGAATTAGAATTTAGGGTTATTGCTCAAGGATTGTGTGAACTACTCTGGCTGAAGATTATTCTAGATGATTTGAGAGTCAAATGGGATAGCCCTATGAAACTCTATTTTGACAACAAGTCAGTCATCAATATTGCTCATAATCCTATATAACAAGATAGGACAAAGAATATTGGGATTGATAAGGCATTTCATTAAAGAAAAATTGGAAGAAGGGTTAGTGTGTATGTCCTATGTTCCATCAGAACGTCAAGTGGTTGATGTTTTAACAAAGGGAATGAACAGTTCAAGTTTTCATGATCTTGTATACAAGCTAGGAATGGAAGACATCTATTCCTCAGCTTGAGGGGGGAGTGTCAAGATACTAAACAGCTGTAAATAGATTATACTTAGATATAGATAGGCTGTAAATAAATAAGATAAGATAAGTTTGAAATTCCTTAAATTAAGGGATTACATTAGATAGCTTTAGATAACTTTCCTTATTTAAATTTCTAGGTGTAATGCCCTATATATGGTTGTATACTCCTATTCAATATATGAGAAACAGAAAAATTCTAGAAAAGACTTATGACAGGGTTCCTAGAGACCTCATATGGTGGTGTTTGGAGGCAAAGGGCATTCCTACAACATATATCAGAGTGATTAGGGATATGTATGAAGAAGCACTAGCTAGCATCAGGACAGTAGGAGGCAACACAGAAGCATTCTCTATTGGTGTTGGCCTTCACCAAGGCTCGGCTCTAAGTCCCTTTCTGTTCACTTTAGTGTTAGATGAGCTTACCAAACATATTCAAGGGGAGGTACCTTGGTGTATGCTATTTGCTAACGATATTGTCTTGGTGGATGAAACCAAGGAGGAGGTCAATGCCAAGTTAGAATGCTGGAGAGAAGCGTTAGAGACGAAAGGCTTTAAAATGAACAGGTCCAAGGCGGAGTATTTGGAATGCAAGTTCGCATGTAGCCAGATGGTACAAGCGGAGGTAGCCATTGGCACGGACATCATACCACAGAAGTCGAATTTTAAATACCTCAGATCCATCATTCAAAGCGATGGAAATATCGATAACGATATATTACATCGTATTAGATCTGGGTGGATCAAATGGAGGAGTGCATCAAGTTTTTTATGTGATAAAAAGGTTCCCGTAAAACTCAAAGGGAAGTTCTATAAAATGACGATTCGGCCCGTCTTGTTATATGGGGCAGAATGTTGGCCGGCTAAACGTAGACACACGAGACAGTTGGTGGTCGCAGAAATGCGTATGCTTAGGTGGATGTGCGGCATTACCATAAGGGATATGGTACGCAATTGAGTAGTTAGAGAGAGACTACAGGTAGCAAGTATTGCAGACAAGTTGAGAGAGATAAGGCTTAGGTGGTTTGAACATGTGCGCAGGATGTCCTCTACTGCTCCGGTACAGCGCGATGAGCTAATAGACCTAAGTGGCTACAAGAGGAGGAGGGGACGACCTTATAAGACCTGAAGGGAAGTGATCAAGAAAGATATGTCAGAATTGGCCCTCACTAAGGTCGTTGCTCGTAGTCGTAAGGTCTGGCGTGATAGGATAAGGGTAACTAATACACGAATCCCATAGGAAGTTCAACCCACTGTTCCCGCAATGGACCCTGGAAACATAGGATTGTTTTTTCCTCAGGGCTGCTCATAGTTCCTCAGGGCTGCTCAGTGAAGACCCCAATGCGACTAGCGATGCTACAAGCCGGCCTTTACAAAGTGTAAGGTACTGACAACCCGGGTTATGCATCATGTATGTCCTCGTCTTTTGCTAGCTTTTTTTACTTACGTATTTGGCGTTTTTTCCTTTTCCTGCATCATTATTTTTGTATCTCATGTCTGCATGCGGGTCTACCGGAAACAGCCTCTCTACTATGTAAGCGTAAGGCTGCGTACTATCAGACCTCCCCAGACCCCGCTTCACTGCGGGATTTTCAGCCTGGGTGTGATGGTGATGGTGATGGTGATGATGAGAAAAATTCTTTCCCACAGAATGTTTAGGTGGGCTTCCTAAACTAGCAAAAAACAAAAGGGCTCAAACCAAGGTAGTTAGGCGAGAAGTTAAGAAGCAGATGGTAGATCACAAAGGTGTTTGAGTGTGGTTAAAGCAAGGGAAGAAAGCAGAAGTTTCAGCAGAAATCACCACAGAAGCCAAGCAGTGCATGTAGACAGCTAAGGTAGAGAGAAAGTACAGAGAGCATTTCATAAGTTACTATAAAATTAATTAATCTACAGTGTCACTCCACAGTAGCATGCAGCCCTCTCACCTCTGCCCTAGCCAGGCTCACCTAATCGCTCGCTCTTGCTTCTTGTAGCTCACCAGACGCTCGTGTTTCACTCACCTTGACTAAATTCATTTAGACTTTCTAGCATCACTTAATAACTGATACCGGATAAGCCACTCCAAGATAATAACATTCCATCCATCCATATGAAATTCAAAGGAA
Source organism: Erythroxylum roigii (assembly GCA_027576455.1). NCBI lineage: Eukaryota > Viridiplantae > Streptophyta > Magnoliopsida > Malpighiales > Erythroxylaceae > Erythroxylum > Erythroxylum roigii. The sequence continues at coordinate 8,039,391 of JANZXV010000003.1, forward strand.
CGAAACCTAAATTTCCAGTATCTTTACAAAGACAAATTTTTATCTAGTGACAAGTTAATGGCAAAGCAGTGAATTATCACTTAAAATTTAGCAAGTATAAAAAACACACCAGTGGCTCCATTTCTCCACCCAAATAGACTGATCAAAATTCAGAACACAATTTACCGCAAAAACGAAAATCTAGAATCAAACAGAAGATAGTCAAATGTGAAAGAAGAAAAAGGGACTGACCTCCATTCGCCTTCATCATAAGGAGAGTAATCAATATCCTCTTTTCTAACACAATTAAACATCAACGCTGCAATAGATGCAAAAATTCCTGCGATAACAAACACCAATCAAAACCCTAACTCCCAATGTCCAAACAATGAACACACATTACACGCGTTAGACGATACAACACGTGAGCAAGGAGACCACACCGGGAAGATAGTGAACAAAGGAGACTTTGACAGAACTGCAAACGATGGCGTCGATCCAGAACCACCAGCCGGCGCCGAATACGGCGCCTGCAAATCCTGGCCCGAAGATCGCCCATAGATCCGACAAATCCATCAATCGTTATCTCTTCCTCGTCTCGATTGCCTGAGCCGGCGAGTTTGAACGGAAGCTGATCGTCGAAAACTGTGCCAATTGGTTTTGGTTTTGGATCGGATAATCCTGCGATTTACTAGTCTCTTACCGTTTTGTGTTATTTTATTTTTACATTAATTATTAAAAGTGTCTGTTTCTTTTTTATTTTTTATTTTAGTTTTCAAATTTAATAAAAAATTTTCATTTCGGTATTTAGTTTTAATTTTTTATTTTTCAAAAATTATAAAAACTATAAAAGTTATTTTTCTTTATTGTTTTTATTTTTTAGAATATGATTTATTAACATTTAATATACCATTTAATTATTTAAATTTTAATAAAATTTGGAATAATTTAATTTTATATTATGTATTTAAT
>JANZXV010000003.1:8100177-8120521 GCA_027576455.1 Erythroxylum roigii
TGAATGGATACTTAGTTTCTCCTTTTTTTTTATAATTATGGTTTGTTCAGTTTGAATATAAAATCAATTGACTTGTACACGACTAGTTTATTCCCAAATACAGGGCACATGAGCTTGGAGCCAACTAGATTTAAACAAGAATCAGCTGCGATTGCCCTTACAATATTGGGAATGTTCATTTATCAATTAACTTTGACATAGTTTGATACACCTCAACTGGTTGGTCTAACATCAATTTACTTTATATTGGGTCCTCAAATCAGTCAAGAGGCTCTGAAAACAAGTGCCAACATAACTGCTATAGTAATCAGCACAGTAACAAGGAATTCAAAAGCTGGACTAACCATGCCAAGCTTGAAGTGGATGAAGGCAAAACCTTGATTCGTATCGGAACTCTAAATTGGATTCCTGTTGACTTTTTCTCTGTTTGTGTTGGGCAGTAGTCTTTGCTAATTGTATGCGTAAGCAAACAAAATGGTCTGTCTATTCAGGTTCAAAATCTGATACTCCTACTAATGCCAACATTGATTCCAGAGGTTTCTCCACCGTAAGGACCGGAAGGTTTCTTGATCTCCCGCACTTGCCCTTTACGTCTTGTCTGTGCTTCCTTGTGCTTTGTCTAAACAACAAAGGGAGAGAGAATCGTTTAATCTAGTGTGAAGTAAATGAACCAGCAAAACCAGCGTTTATGGAATAACATGTCAAAAGTAGTATAATTGCCTAAAAGCAGATTAACAAGATAAAAGACAATACCCTGTATTTCTTCCGAGGATTCTTTGTCAGCTTCTTGCGGTGACGGGTCAGACCTCTATTCTTCTCAATCTGGAATAGAAGACAGAAAATGTTTTAAATGCTCAAAATCGAGACAGAAATAACATGGTGATCATCTACCAGACACGTGCCAGTCAATGTGCTCTTACCTGAGAACTAATCTGTCGCTTTCCATCAACAATTTCAGGCAGCAGTGGTTTCTGCGGGGACCTGCAAAAGGATGGCCTTAGGTTGTGAAAGTTCATCAAATCCATATCCCCAGCAAAGTCCAATCATAACTGAATGTTCTAATTTGAGAGCTAAAAACTTATCAAATTGTAAAACAGCAACCAAATCACTACTATAAATCTAATAACAAGCCGACACTTCAAACCCCAATGGTTAAAACATAAGTACTATTGGTTTGAGCATTAATCGAAAACCTTAAATAAATGTCAGCTTTTGCAGCAAGTCTTGCAGCTCGTTGTTCTTTTACTTGCTTGTAGAAATCATCTTCAGAACTTCCTGAATCGCTATCCTGCATATCAGAAGCTCCATCAGCACCAGGTATGCCAATTTCATTATCAGCATCATCCTCTGACTTTATTCCTGCCCCTGCTAATACTCTGAGTTCGTACTTCCTCCTCCTTTCTCCAATATCATCTCTCTTGGGTAAATCATCGTCACCAGAAATGACCTTCATCAAGAAGATAAATATACGTTACAGGAAACTATATTATATATATTGTTGTCAATATCAATTAGCAATTACTAAGGGTAATGAGAACCAAATAAATACAGAATGGCAGGTAATAGCAAATAAACCTCAGGAATGCAGAAATTTGCAGTGAAATGTTAGAATAGTGCCTTCAAAGATAGTAACATATAGGAATGTGGCTAACCATAAATACAACTAAGAAGCTGCACAGAGTTAACTTTCTCATCTATGAGGATAGTAATTAAGTAGGCATTATAGTGGTGTCCATGTTATATTCAAACTGCAGCCAGATTAAGGCCAGCGCACAAAAGATGGAAGTTCATAAAGAGTTCGATGGTTATTTACCTTGCGTTTATTCAGTTTAGCATTAACAAGCTGAGAAAGTTTAGTCGAAACCACCTCATTTGTCTTCCCATTACTTAATCCCCTGCCATTCTCTATATTTAAGGCATCGTCATCAAAATCGTCATTTGTTTCAAGCTTTCTGTGGAATTCCAAATTGAACAAATTAGTTGTTAGACGCTAAAAGCTCAAAGAAGATTACATTACAAGTAGTACATGCAAAGATCACCTATTTGCTGGTTTTGGTTGTTTCTGGCTGTTATTAGACTTTGGGGCGACAGAAGTAAAGACTCCCTTTTGTCTTAATTTTTCCTCAAGTGCAGCTCTCACTTTTAGCATCTCAATGCTCTGCATAGCAACTTGATGCTTCTGAAAGTTTGAAATCCAATTAGTCATCTCACATTGCTACTCAATTACGCAGTAGAAATAGAAAACAGTAAGTTTTGAGAAAAAGTAAAACATAATGCAAGTAATTTAAAGAGGAAACCCATCAGTAAATTGAACTACTATCGCTAGTTTACCTTATGCTTATATCTCCCTTCTGCGTTTTCATGGCCCCTTGGTGATTCCATTTCTATCAACTCATTTTTCTTATCAGGCTATTATATTGAAAGAAAAGAGAGAGATGTATTATGACATCAACATACAAATAATTGCTGAATGGTAGACAAAATATGAATTAGTACCTCTGCCCCTTCTTTTGCATTAGCTGAGATCAGGACAGATTTATGATCTTTTGAAATGGAAGATAACAATTCAGTTGTATCATTCTCCACATTGTCTTCTGTTTCAGGCCAATGATTTTCCTTCAGAATTTCCTCAAGTTCCAGCGAGGTATTTCCATCAAGTTGTTTCATCTGAAACCAAAACACAATAACAATCTTAAGGGTTAGAGGATAATAGACAAGTTGAAAAAGGAAGTAATGACACCTCAGCATAGCTAATTACTAGCAAAGTTAAAGGTAAATTAAGAATTAAGGTTATCACATACATGGGTCCGTAATGTTTAAAACAAAATGGTTGTCTATTATTTGTGCACTTGCTGCAATTATGTTGGTTTAACCAATGCATTTCAGCTTTCATTAAATTTATTATGAACAATCTATAACTGCAAAAAAATGTGTGCAACAATGATCCACCGGAAATCAATGCTTGTCTTAACTAGAAAACATTTATCACAGGTAAACTAGCTGCATAGAGGAAAGACATTTGGCCAGAAAGCACAAACCTTATCCATTAAGCCCTTGATCTCCACAAGCCGACCTATAATGGGGTGATCACGAACTGGAAGCCCTTCTGACTTGAGGAGGAGATAGAATGTTATAGCTTGGCAGTAGGAAAGCAAAAGAAGCTGCTTAGCTTCCACATAGCGAATCCCACTTTCTGATATGACTCGACTATTCTTAACCTACAAAAACAGCAATACTCTAGCATATGTAACTCAATCCCCATGATAGAATTTACATAGTCATTGTGTAGCACTCAATAACAATGATCAGAATGCAAAGCCATACTGTTGCAACTCCTTCAAACGTTGTTGAATGCATAAAAGGAAACAGCTAAAGAAGCAAAAAGTCACCTGGTTTATGGCAGGATTGACTCTGGTTTCAAGCTGTTCAAGTGTATCATTGAGCTCAGACAGCAAACCAACTAATTCTGGAGCCGAACTGTGCAAAAATATTGCTAAGATGTAAAACAATGGTAGGAACAGACTTACATATTTTCTACAATGAATTCATGGTTGGTATTCTCAATAATGGATCAGCATCCACTTTAATCATTGAAGGTCGAACACAAATCGTTCCAGAAGGCAGCTACATACAGCAGAATAACAATTTTAACTTACAATTCATATTAAGAGACATGCAGTGACTCAAAATATGAAAAAGAAGCAAATAGCAAAAAGAACCCAGGTGGCTACAGTATCACAAGGATTTTTATGATAGGCTGCATTCGCTACATAGTGAATGACATAGTACAAACACAGAAAATGGAGGTACGAAATAATTCAGCCGTATACTATGCCATTTACTAATCACAAGCTAGTCCCAGAATTGATAAGACGTGGGAATTGGTGTCATTGCAACTTCCAAATTTTTATTTTGTATTTCTTTCAATGCGAACAAAAACAATTTTAACACCTAAAGCTCTATGAAAAATTCAAAAACAGTATAAGAAACAATACACACCAATCATTAAGAAGGCAAGTTCTATTAACCTGTGCAAAAACACTAAGATAGTATCTTGAAATTTAACTGAAAAAAACAACTAAAAAGTTTGAGATATTGCGTTATCCATCCTCATAAGACTCTCCTCAAAAATACCATTTCATTGAGGAGAACAGTCCCCTTCACAGCACTGCCATTATTAAATAGGCGGAACTGGATCAGCAAAGGCTTGAAGAAGAAAAAAGAACAACCTTGTAGTTAGTTTATCCTTCAAAGTAGAACATTATTTTTCAACAGCAACACAGAAGTCAAAACAGCTTCATGTACTTACAGGGTCCCCTACTTCTAATACTTTGTCCTTGAGTATGGTACCTTTGTGATTGCTCTGAATATAAGAAAGAAAACCAATCTTGAATGAGCCACTGACAGAAAAAAATCAAACTGGAGAATAAAATACTTCAGCCATATGCATTCCTATCAGAAGCACAAATGGCTCCAAAAATCAGAGACTCATATGGTAGCTTGACGTTTTAAATCTGAGACAACATAATAAAGTACGTTAGCATCAGAATATCCATACAACATTTTCCCTAAGTCATTTATTACATTGTAAGACTTAGCACCACATGCTATTGCAGTACTCAAGTAATCTCTTAACAGTGTAATACAAACAGTATGAGCTATACAGATAATTGCAGGGAGATTAAAGGAAATTTTCACTCAAATCCATAAACATGTCAAAATAGCATACTGTGAACTACTCAGACAAGTCTTAAGCAGTTCATTCACATTACACAAGTTCACGAGATAGAAGTAGGGTTTCCTAGAAGAGATATTGGTCAAAGTTGGATCACAACTATAGTTACTAACATATAAATTAAACCTCAAACAACACGAACATCAAAACTGAACGTCAAAAGACAATCACAAAAATAGAAAAGAAACAATAATAGATTTAAAAGCAATAGCAGGCAAATTAATTAGTTGCTAATAAAAGCCAAAAATAACAAAACCTGAGCACTGATATCCGTTCCCTTATACACATTCTTTCTGCACTTTAGAGCCAAATCTTCTGATATGTAGCCAGTTCCATCAGTATGAATACAGAGTTTGCCGTCCTTGGAAAAGACAAAGTTATCGTCCCTGTCCTACAATGGGAATAACAAGTTCAAGAAGAGGTCATCTGCAGTTTGAAAAAAAAGCAAAGCTGCAATTTGAAAAAAAAGAACTAAAAACAACTAGCAGAGGTAATCTGCAGAATGATAAGTTTGTAATTTCATATTTGAAACCATACCCTGCATGGCACATCATCAATTGTCTTAATGGTAACACTTGAGAGGTCAATTTCCATGTTTCTAGTATTTGACAAAATTAGTTGAAACCTGCACGCCAAACAGATATTAATTTTTTCTGTGTTAGTTTAAAAACATGGCTTCCAGCTGCGTAGATCCTATGCATGACTGACCTGGCCATGTACTTCCACAAATTAGGCAAGGTGTCCAAGTGCATGAACATAGATCTTGCTTCACGAATCGTCTTCCCACTCAAAACATAGCTTTCATTATCTTCATCGGCATAAGACTCTGTCCGGACAAAGTAACACTTCACAGGTGATGTAGTTGGGTCCTTTTTCTTCTCTTCTTTGCCTCCATCTTTATACACTAGAGAATAACCAATGTGTGCAAAAACAATGCAATTAGTTCAGGATTCTCAATTTTCTTTACCATCAAAACATTAACGACTGCTACTAAGAAGTTCGAACCATCGTCGGTCTAGATAGAACAACTCATCAGATAAGCGTAGTGTTAACCAGTCCCTCTCCCTGTCTCTTTCAATTTAATTGTTATTGGTGAGAAAAGAAAAGGGAGAACAACCAACATAGGCATCCTAGCTCCAACATGGACTACAACCAAAATGCATTGTGAACTACAAAAACTCAATTGCTCAATGTAATAAGCTGGAAGCAGTGAGAAAACTAAATATCCCAACTTAAATATTACATTTGAAAGAAGCAATCACACTCACCAAAAAAGTGGTAACAACGAAGACCAAGAATGATCCCTGCTTTGGCAAGCTTCTCGTATGGGGCAAAATCAGGAGAAGACCTTGTCACTTTTTCAAACTTTACCATCAAGACATTGTCATCTCCTAATGCCCGTTGTAAGAAATTATTCTTTGTACTAGGAAAAGGACCCTGAAATAGCGTGACTTATAATCGTGTCAATTGATCCAAGGCTCTTCATTCAAGAAAATACAACAAATTCTCTATAAACAGAAAACATAGGATGTGTTGAATTGCTAATGCAAGATTAAAATCTTACAAAAGTTAAGGGCTTCCAATATATAAGCAATGTGTGTTCTAGCATGTGTACGAGTAAATTGGTGGAATGAGTTTCAAACAATACAAAATGAATACATCTTAATCATGCCCTGTATATGGCTACAAAAATTCATGTGTGACTACAATACACACCTTGAACTTATAACTTCCATCAGGATAGACGTGGCAATTATAACTATATGTTTTTGAACGGTCTGAACCAAGGTACTGAAAAATACAAGAAAATAAACATTAATGGTTTCAAAAATCAAAATTGAAAGGCACAATAAACTAACATCTCTAAATTCACTCATCACTATCAAGTCCAACAGTTATGTTTCACCCTTACAATCATGGATAGGTAGATTCTAATAACAGGTCGGCCAATTAGTAGTACTATTTCTGCACTTATTTGTTTATAGTAACTACAACATATTGTCTGCATAATGCTACTAGTTAAGAAAAAACTTTAAAAGAACGTCCAATAAGCATTGCACTGAGATGAGGTGACACACATAGAATCAGCCCAAACCGCACAAAATAATTGTATAACTAAAACTAGAATTGGGCATAATGCTTATGAACTGGAAAGCATGCAGAACATTTGAGAACGGGTATAAAGATAGCATTCAACGAAATGAAATAAGCTAAGAGCATTCAACGAGTCTATCCTAATAACAAGAAGTATAATAAAACAAACCAGCAGAAAATCACGTTACACAACCTTCAAACGATCGTTTTCCTTAATGTAACCACACTTACACCCCACGGCTTCCCATACTTGAGTCTCAAAAGAGTGCATCGGTAAATCTTTCAAGGATCTTATATTTTCTGGAGACAAAAAATCCTCCAGCTTTAATCTGGAACGATTTCAGAAAAAGACAAAAAGTGACATATCCAACCACCAATATCATGACTAGCTCAAGCAACAGAGAGCTGCTTATTTATATACTTACCCTCCAAGATAGCTTAATATAAGAAAGGCTTTTCTAAATTCAAGCTCCCATAAGGCTTGCAATTGCGGACTAACAATAACTGCTCTTCTTGAAGTGGCTGAACTAGAACTAGAATCAGAATCAGAACTAGAACTAGAACTGCCACTTTTCTGGCCTGAACTAGAACGAGAACTAGAGCTAGAACTGCAACTGTTCTGGCCTATCGCGATCGAAGCTTGAACAGGAGTTTCAACTTCTGTATCAAATCCAGAAACGAAAAAGAAAAAAAATATTAAAAGCTAAAAGACAAGAAGACTGTGTGTTAGCCAACAAGCAAATGAAAGTAAAGATAGGGATTAGGTAAAACCATGAGAAAGCTTAAAGGGGACCGTAGATTTGAGAACGCGATTCTGGCTGGGAGAAGAGCGTTGAGGACTACCGGAACTAGGAGAGCCATTTTTGAACTCTAGGTCTACCATGAATTTAACGTAACCGTCGAAGGTTTGAATGCGAGAACGGGAGATTTTTTGGAGAACAGCAACCGCAGCTTCTTCGGTAAGAGACGCCAGCTTCTGCCTGGCATCGACTCCGAGTTGCGGTTTGCGCTGGTCGTCGCAGATTCTTTCGATCAACTCATTCACCTTCAGAGGCAGCACCACTTGCAGTTGCGGGCTACAATCTCCCATCTGCTTTTCGGTTTTTTTTGGGTTTGAATTGGAACAAGAGAGTCTTGGTCGTAGTATTGGGTTTTGATTGTTGGTTTTCCCGCTCTTTTAAAGTGTGTACTTACGTGGCAATGAGACCCTCCACTCTCGTCTCGTCAGTCTGTACGTTGAGATCTTTTTTCGGATACGATACGGATGAAATTTAATAGAATAATGAAAATAAAAATTGTATTGTAATCAAAGTCAGTCATTGTCAAATGTCAGTGAAAAGCAAACTGAAAATTAGGATGAAAAGAAAATGCGGAGGAACTTTATGTTTCTTGTCTGTATCTATTTAGTCAGCAAAATGAGAGGAATAAAAGATCAATGTTTTGCTTGAAATCATTTCATCGATGAACATTCAGAAATCTTTCGCCAACTTACGTTGGTGGTTTCTGACGACCTTTTTTAACAAGAAAAAGTGAATTAAAGAAAATTAGTCAATTTCAGTAAAGTTAGTCTAAATAATATTTATTTAATTGATAGGAAATAAAATTATAAAAATAAATTCATAAATTTAAAAAACAGAATGAAACTAAAATTAAAATTAAAAAATTCAATATTAAGTTTGAAAACAAAAATAAAATAAAAAACAAACATTGAGACTTCATTTGTTGTTATGCTCTTTTCCAAAAGAAGCAATTATTTAAGACTTCAAGCAGAAGCGAAAGTAGCGGGCTCTTGCTTTGTTGATTGGTTCCTTTTCCGAAGAAGCAATTATTGCAGGTAGGCAACTGTTTAATCGCACGAGTTTGGGTGGTACTAACTATTTAAAGGGAAAAGTAAAAAAGGAAGGAATCTCAGCTTTAGACTTCATTCAGAACCTAAAGTCACGAGACTTCACAGAAATATGCGTACCAAAGAGAAACAATTATTATCGTAGGCAGGCTACTCTTTGAGCTTCACTTGTCCATTTTGGGCTCGCTAATAAGTTGTTTTTGCCCTTTAACTTATAAAAAAAAAATTATCTTATCTCGCCTCTTTAACAAAGTGTAGATGAAAACCTAACCGTCTGTTTCTTTTTTTTTTCTAGAGTGCAAGTTTTAGTCTACTAATTTTTGTGCATGTCTGCTTTATGCCTTTGTTTAGACGGAGGGAAAACAAGAGAAGAGAACATAAGAGAATTGTATTTCTCTTGATTTCTATTGTTTAGACAAGAATAAGCGGAAGGAAATGGAGATATTTGAGAGGAATTGAAGGAAAATTTGGGCCATTTTTATTTCCCACCAAATTGGTGGGAAAGGGAGGGAAATGCAAGGTAAGATAAATAAATTACTGTTATATCCTTCTTTAACTCAGCCTTTTTATCTACTACCTTTGTTGTTGATCCTTCAAGCTACTTCAGCATCTAAGACTCGATCTAAGTCCTCCTACTCTAACTCTTAACATTTTGCTCTCTGTGTGAAGACATGGAGTAATTTATCAATAACTGTTTTTTTACAAGCTCTTTACAATACTATCGTCTTGCATATAGAGATGGCCATTGTGAAATGCGTGAGACAATTAAGTTTAGAAGGATGTTGAACAACTTATGGAATAAATATAAGTATAGATTTTTTGCTTATGGAGTAAACAATCTTCTGCGGATTTTTTGCTTGTGGAGTAAATATAAGTATAGATTTTTTGTTTATGGAGTAAATACTAGTTCTACAACTAAGGGCATAAAGGTCTCAAAAATTTCTTTTATCTAATATAAGTTTCAATTCCCTCCTTTGATAAATTAGGAAAACAAACAAAGGAAAGGAAATCACATTTCCCTTCCATTCTTTTCTCCTCTTTTCCCCTCAATATTTCCTTTCCTTTCTCTTGTGCAACTAAGGATCCAAACAAAGGCTAAATTTTCTACTAATTGATGAATGTGACTCAAACATTTGTACGTTAACAATTCTAACGTAAAATTTTAAAAACATTAAATCATAACTCAACATTAACGAAAAATTAAAATTGTTCTCTGTAAAATTTTGTCAGGTTAACGCTCACCTGATACTTAACAATTATTATTTTCTTCAAATAAGTGAATCCCCTTCACCATGCCGGAATAAGTGGTACTTACTTTTTAATTAAATTTAAAAAGATTTTATATTAAAGTGTGAGACCCATCGTTATATTAAACCTTAATCAGATCGTTAAGATTAACCCACCATTTTCGTTAAGCAAAGGGATTAGATGATTGGTAATTTACCCATCATTTTGTTTATAGTCTCCGTCCAACCCTCCTCATTTCACCAACTCTTCTCATTTCGTTCTTCGTGTGGAATCTGTCACAGTCTATTTGGAAGAGAATCCACCACAAGTATCGTTGTTTATAGGTGAGTGTCTGTGTTATTTGGTTTAGCATTAGATGGGTATGAAATGTTTTGTCTGTTGGGTGGGTTCTGTTGGGTTCACCGTCTTAATCTTCCTTTTGGTGGGTTGTGTTGGGAGTTTGGTAGAAATAATTGGTTGTTTAGCATCTTTTCTCTCTAGTACAAACATCCCCTTTGTGTTAATCTTTTATTACCATTTGCATTGCATGTTAGAGAACTAACAAGCATGAACCATTTGGTTTGGTAATTTTTCAAAAAGGTGTGTCACCATCTTTTTGGGTACTAATAAAGTTAAAAAATAAAAAGAAAAGAACTTCTAAATTCTTTTGGACCTTAATATTTAGTGGCTTTTATCTAACCTTGTTTATCTGCTTGATATTTTCCTAGAGAGGACCCTAAAATTATCTTTTTCCTGAGGCTTACATATTGACGCCTTTGTGAATAGATAGATACCTTTCCTATACGAGCCTTCACTCTTGTTTCGAGGGACTTGATTCAATTGACTGTTCCTTTTGTTTGATTATTCTCTGTTAGTTTCTTGCTTGCTGATGTGGTTCAGAAATCATTTCAAGTAACTATTTATCCTTTAATATTTACTATTGTTGTCTTAGTTATGAAGCAAACACTTTATATGCTCAAACAATTCTATTTGCCTTACATGAAGCATTTCGAAATTCAAAGCGGCTGCCAATCTGAGACATTTAACTAAGTACTAGCTAAAATAGTTATAATGTTATCAAATTTCTTTTGCTTTTCCCTTGCTTTTATCATAATCACATGTCCTTATTTTTTGGGATATATTAGACAATTTGGATAGTAGAATGAAAAATTAGAGTTCAAAATTCTAATATACAGGAATAAAAGGCATGCTTATTTGTCCAAGCATGTAGATTGTCTTTTGCTTCCTCAATCAAGTGGTCATAATGTTCATTATTGACCTTACAAATGCTCTCTTTCAATGCTTTCCAGCTGATCGCTGTGGATGGACTCGAATTGTTGTTGAGAAATAATAGAGTATAGTCTTAGTGATTCACACACTGCTTGTGGTTCAAAAAGTTGCAAATTTTATGCTTCTTTGTGTATTGCAATCATCTTGAGCTCCTCCCTTATCTTATCTTCGTCCTCATGATTCGTTGAAACATTTCAGATATATTGAGTTAAAGCAGAGCTCACTGTGTCTGTCCCTGCAAGGAAAAGATTCAAAATGGTGTCTCTAAGAAACTTGTCGTTCAGTTTTAATTCCAAAAATTCAACGTCCTGAGATATGATTTTAACATATCAACCTCATCTTCATCTTGCTAAGTTGTTTTGTTTCCTGGAGATATACTCAGAAATTACGTGATAGAAATCTGCAGAAGCTTTGATCATCTTTCCCTCTTTTCCAATACCTAGCAATCTCTGCAACTTCCAAAATAATTCAGGCTAATGTGTAGATAAAATATCACCTCCATTGCATTGTCTATAGCTTTCGAGAATTTAACTTCTGGGAAATCTGCTAATAGACATTCAGGGTCATAGATTGCATTTTAACCCAATCATATATTATCTTATTATCATCTTTTAAATATGTAGATGGAATCATTATCATCGGCAAATACAATAGTGAGTTCAAAGTTCGGCAATGTCGATTGCTATTGTGGGCGAAAGGCCCCATTGAGGACTTCATAGAGGTTTTATGGATGTCCTAATTATTCGATGAGAATTTATTATTATTAGATTAATGAAGTTAAAGGCCAAACTTTGTTTAAGGTATTTTTTTTTCTGAAATTGAATTGAATGTTTTAAGTTGGGAGATGCAAGTTTTTTAAATGGTAAGATAAAGAATTTAGTAAGCGAGACATTGAAGTGATTCAAAGTTTAAGAAGTGAATTATCAATGTCAAAAGAAGGGGTTAAAAGAAGCACAACAAAGGAGTTTGAAGAACAAATGCTCTTTTAAAAGAGGACATATATTTATTGAGAAAAGAGAAAAACAAATTAAGTGTATGTTAATGAACATTGTAAGTGTAATAGGATTAGTTATGATTCTATTACTTTTTATTTGTAAATATGTAATGAGGATATTGTATTCAAATTGAACAATGTAATGGTTGATATTAATTTCATGTATCTTATGAAAAATTTGATTTTAAATATATAACTAATATACAATGGTTATGTTTTATAACAAATCATAATGAATATGTTGTATATGAATAATAAAATTTGTATATGAATTATGTAACGCAATTGAAAAAACAATTCTACTATATATAACCAACTCATAATTCATATAATGAATAAGTTGTATATGAATAACAAAATTGGTATATGAATTTATATACAATGAATAATTTACTAGCTACTTATATAACCAATATACAATGAATAATTTACTTGTTGCATATGTTGTCAAATATGAAAAAGGAAATGTAAGAGAGAGATTGACATAGAGAGAGAGAGGTTATGTGTAGTAAATCATATTACAAAAATATTTACATTGTATTTAAACAACACAAACGTTCATATCAATACAACACAAATATATATACATTGTATGTATACAACTAATCCATGTTTGCTTAATTCGTACTTGACTGCGTAAAATCAGGTTGTGATGATGAAGTCAATAAGGTTCTCCTTTTATTTGCTTCAACTTGTAAATGTTGTGAAGTAATACTGGTACGTCATTTGAATCATAAATCCCTTAGCTGAAATGATAATTGAAACGTGTGTGGGTCAACATCTTCAAATTGGTTTATATTGGCATCTACAGGTGTACCAACCTACAAAATGGAAGACAAATATTACAAACACACTCTGTAATTATTACAAGTGAGACAAATTGATTAAAAACTTAAAGTTAAACAAATTGATAAAAAAAGCTTACAATATTGCTTTGTTGAGCTAGTCCAACATTATCGTTAACCATATTCTCATTGTTTAAGTGTAGTTATAATGAAAAACATCTTTGTCAGTAATTAGTACAAATAATAAGTAATATAAAACCAAAAATTGTATATATATGAAGATCCCTATGTTATAACCTAATTTACATAATTATATACATTAGTAACTCTATACATTAATAATTGCATGTTTATAAAATTGTATTTATATGATTGAAGTAACGTGCACACACCTGTGAAGAAGCCTCACCGTGTTGACTTGATGTATTGTTGTTGCATTTTCTAGAGTTATGATCTTGAAGACCACATTTTTGACATTTATGCACTTGCCCTTTTCTGACTCAATTTGTTTGGATTTTTCATCTTCTTCAGCTCATCTTGCTATTTTCTTCTTGTAATTTTCGGTCTACCGAGCATAATCTTTTAAGTGGAGGATGTATCAACTCAGCATCACTTGAAAGCCATAAAATTTAACCTTGTATTGGTTGTAACACATGTTCATGCAAACTCAAGAAGCGACCCTTCCGATAGCACGAATCAACGAATGTTTCAACCCTTTGTCTCAGGTGATGGATTGCACTAATTACATACTTGTATGGATATCTATATAGGTCCCATGCCCGATAACTAGATGTTTGTTGTCTATTGATCCTGACAATATGCTTCTCATCACCCTTTGAAACTCCATAACCACCATCTTCATTCCATACAATTCTCCATTACATAACTTCTTTCTTGTTCTTCTCCAACTTCTTCATTATGTTTGGTGCTATATCATGCTTCTACCCAAGAACAAAATGTTTCCTCTCAACATGTCTCTTCATAACCATTATTCTAATAGTCTCCAGCAAACTAATCACTGCCCTTTCCCCAACTGGTAGAATCCACTTATTGAAGGTCTCGTTCATGTTGTTGTCAACAATAGGACATTTACTTTGAAAGGAATGGTAACATTTGTCCCACCTCTCTTTTGGACACTCAAGCAATGCTGCAGCTCATCCAGGGCTTATTATGTCAAGCCTTTTTAGTTGTTCATCGAAATCTTGAACATACGTTGACCAAGCGTAATTCGAAAACAACTTTCTTAGGTCTATTCATTTTCTATTTGCAGACTAATTGTGATATATATGTCTTGCACACATACAATGATCTGCATTGGTCAGAGTGTTCTCGACCACCCTAACTAATCCCTACAACAAATACAAAAGATTTCAGATCGTATTTCCTATAATTACCTTCAATCCTAAATATGTTTACATACCTTCTGTACATAAGATATAATCGTAATTCCTTAACCATCTTCTAATTTGAAATTAGATGAACACAAAACACAATTTCATAAACCAAGTCCATGAATCTGTGTTTTCCACCTTGACAATTACACAAGCCAATGGAAACATACCTCTATCACTATCTCCACCAATTACACTTAACAATTGCCCTTGAAATTTTGTCTTCAGGAAGTATCCATCAATCCCAAAAATTGGTCTCAATTGCTTCCATCTTTGTTTCATAACGTAAAAACAAATATACAATCATTTGAACTGCAACAAAATACAAAAAAATATAAAGAAGTATTAATATACTACATAACAGGACATAATGAAGTACAAGATAAACTTAATAACATAACATACTTATAGCAATGAGCTCTCTTGATTGTTTGATAATCGTAACTCAATTATTGACCGAGGATTGCTTACCTTTAACTCGTGCATACATCCTTGCAACTTTGCATATTCAATAATAGAATTTATTGCTCTCTCTTTCCTTAATCTCTACTTCACTCTTCTACATATACTTGAATTTTCAAAAAATTTAACTTCTCTCTACATTCTTCCACCAAGTTTTTCGTTGTTATAATGGGCTTCTCTAATATTCCATCCTTGAAGTGTCTCGCCAAGAATTTTGCAGAAACCAATTTAGGCTTGTAGGTAGTGAAGCAAGTGTGATTAGAATTATATGTTTTCATCATAAAACATCGCTCATTCTTAACATATGTAGCATACAAAACCCATGGGCATCCACCCACAAAAACATACCTAATCCAAGTACTCTCACACTTTTTCAAACTAACATTGTATCTTGTACGTACTGCATAATCGACAACAGTATCCTTAAAATCTTTTGCATTCCCATACTCCATTCCTAACCTTTGCAAGATTATCCCTAAAAGTTAAGTGGGTCTACGTAAAGCTTCACCTACTTCCTCTCCACTAGGATATTCATCAATGCTAATAGGACTACCACAATCTGATAAATCAATTTCAATTAGATGATGGTCACGTGGAATGTCAAAATAAAAGTTTGATTCAAACCGTGCATTATGTTCCTCCATATTCACATATGTTTTTACACCTCTCCCTCTGAATTCTCATCCACTTGTACACCTTGTCCCTCCATATTCTCATTCGTTTGTGCACCTTCTCCATCCAAATTCTCTTCCATTTCTGCATCTTCTCCCTCCACATTCTCATACCCTTTCTACACCCTGCCCCTCCATGTTCTCATCATCATCATTAATAGTATGGATAGGTGTGTCTACATGATGAGTTACATATACATTAACAATCTCATGTACTTGTATTAGCTTTGCCAGCCTAATACAAATTTCATTTGAGTCAATAACTTTCAGTGAGTCCTTAAAGTTTACACCAGGTTCTCTATAATATGCCTTGTCAATTTTATCATACCCCAAGTCCATTCTCATCTCATTTATTTATTTATATCTAACAAAGTCAACATCAACTTTGTCAAATGTAGCAATATCCCTACCAACATATGTCAATTCAAGCTCCAACATAAAATTTCCACCATGAAAAAGTCATATACTTCCATATTAAGCTATTAAAACCTACAAACATAAGCATACACACAAGTTTAAATGAAAAAAAGAAATGCAATTATCAAAAAACAACATGTTCATTATCATAAAATGTTCAAAACTCCATTGATGCACCATAGTTAATCCTTATACATTTCAATAGTATTATATTTGCTTTAATTGTTAAAGGGAACCATAAAGCATGTAACTTATTTGATTAGCAATGGTAAGAGTTTTTCAAGGATTATCATAAAAATAATTCTCTTAGGAACTACTCTATGAAGATTGATTTCCATAAAGTGTGTAACTTATTTCGTGTAACTTATTAAACTAATGAATTTGAGCTCAAAATAGGAAATGGTGAAGATATATGGTTATGGCTTGTTATCAGCTATAAAAGTTACTTATAGTTATCAACAAGTAACCACTGTATATAGACTCTCCCAATAAAAGTTATTTATTAGTATCAACATAATCAAAAGGAAGATAATTTGATCCAAATAATTAATGAGATTCATAATTGAGAAATCTCCTTTAAAATACTTGTACATCCCTATCATTGCATATAGACTCTCTTACTATGATTGCCTGTTATTATTTGAATTATTGAAAAAAAGAATTGGGAATTAGAATAATAGAAATATGTAATTGCTAGAAAACTATAATTTATTTCTTCACTATTAAATAGTTTACACATTTATCGGTTTCCTTATTATGAACTTAGTAAGATCAATTGAAAGAATTTGTATGCCAAAGGACAAAAATGATGTAACTAAGGCCAAGATAATTCTTTTCAATGTATCAAATGATGTTGTTTGTATGCTCCATAATCAAGTAACAAAATCACACAATAATTTCTTCTTCAATTGATAATACTTAACAATAGTTTGGGAGAACTTTATTATCCTTTGTAATTCATTTTGTAATTTGAACTAATGGTTAAGCATTATGAATTGGACATTAAGTTTAATAGAGAATGCAATGGATACAATCAACATCCAGAATTTCTACAGCAGGTAAAACTGTAACAATATACATAACTCTAGTTAACTACAATCTTCCTTCAATTTCTTTGATTCCTCACCTCATTAAGGGCTAAGAAACTTATAGACACAATTCTTGGCTGTTAGATATGTTGCAACTGGTCAAGCTAGCTACATAGAGAAGAATGTTAATAATGGAGCAGAAATTGTGGAGGCTAAGAGAGATTGTAAAGAAAAATTCATTGTTCATAGCAGGTAAAAGTGGAAGAGGCCTATCTCTATTAACTGTAATTCCTTGACTAACTGAAAAGAGTGTCCAGAGTTAGGCATTGTTGGTGATCTACTAACTTCTTTAGAGCTTGACAATAGTGGTTCAGTTTTAGTTATTCAACAGCATAGACATTTTAGGAATCATTCATGTCAACAATCAAAGGAACTTGTATTGGATAAAATATCTTATTATAATTAGATGTCAGGAAGTTAACATTTCCACAAGTTTACGTTGTATGTTGAATATATAAGACACTCAAAATGTTGTTTAAAGTTTTATGATATGCCTCCTTACTTGTGCTTTTAGTTTCCTATTTAGTATCGATGTAACATATATGTTTATTGCTCTTTCTACTTAAGTTATAGATTATTAGTTACAAAAGCTATTTAATTAATTATTTTGGATCCTTGTTTAGGGGAAGGAGCAAGTGCAGACCACAAAACATCCAAAACACAACAACAAACATTACGGAACCACAATGGGGACCATAGGGCATCTAAACTAACATTCGAGACCACACCTAACAATAAACTAACGGCAACAACCATTATCTAACACACACCAACAATGATCGTATGTGCAACCTACAAGAAGGAAGCATCTCAAATACACAAAAATACCTAACATACAATAATAATCAAATGTAACATACCTCAGTTAACTCAATACGCTTCGATGCTCACATATTCTCTCAAGGATTGCTGATTACTATGTTACACAAATGGTGCTTCCGTTGACTAACTTCACTGCAAACAATGGCACGAATGGAGAACGATGGCTGATTATCAGAAGCTTGCTGAAGAACGATGACACAGTTCCAAAACATTGCCATATTCATATGTTTCATTAATTATTAAATTCGTTTTAACTTAATGTTAATTGTTTTATTTAACTAATGACATGATTAAATTTTGTTAGGGTTAAGAAAATAATCAGTCATCTAATCCTTAAGGTTAATGTTTGTTATCATTTGATATAAACGGTGGGTCCCTTACTTTTAATATAAAATCATTTTTAAATTTAAATAAAAAAGTGGGTCTCACTTACCCCATCAGTGATAGCGTGATGAAGGGGACCCACTTATTTGAATAAAATAATAATAATTAAGCTATCACCTGACACTTAACAGAACGGTTTGAATTTTCTGTTATGGTTGGGATATAATTTAACGTTTTTAAAATGTTAGGGTTAGAATTATTAACATCCGAATGTTTGGATCATACTTGTTGATTGGTGCAAAACTCAGGCGAAAAAGTGACCTTTTTGCCTTTGTTTTTATCCCTTTTTTAGAATTAAATGCAAAGAATAACCTTCAACTTTTCTTTTTTTACTATGGCTTGCCCTTATTCTGTTAATTTTGGATAGGCAAAAAGGTTGAAAAAGCCCCCCAAAAATTAGTAAAAAGTTTTGAGAATTTTGATTATGTTTTTATTTATATAAAAAAAATGATCTTGTTTTTGGTGACCACATTGAAAAGGCTAACTTCATTTTACTATATTATACATACTATGTTTTAAATTGAATGTCTATCTATTAATTAGAGGTAAGGTTGCGTACTGCTGGATCTCTTAGCAGAATTTTTACTGAATGTTGTTGTTATTGGTGTATGTTTTAAATTAAATGTATAAACTATATAAATAATATAACAAATTCAGTTTTTAAGCTATAATATCCGGACAATATTGTAAGAGTTATCTCTGATATCTGCATATTCAGTAGGAACATCTTGTAGCTCGAAGATGTTGCGATTTTTAGTATACTCACAAAAATCTTGTTTGTAATAAATCCCTTTTAGCAAGATCAGTAACTTCTCTGCTTGATAATAAACATTCATTCCAATAAGTATGTCAGGACTTAGGGGCAATGGGTTGGCCATGAGCCCAAATTAAGGGATTTTCAATAGATCGGCCCATAGGTTTAGATAGTCTAAACTCGGACTCCATTAAAAAAATATTGTTTTATACTTTTAATTTTTAAAAAATTAGTAAGACTAGCCCATGTATCGGCCCATTGCGATCCCTAGACAGGACCAGGAAGATTACTTTCCAATATTTTTGTTCAATCGATATAATTTAGGAAGAACTTTATCTTAATCATTTGATAAGTCTATCATGAAGAATACACAGCCTTAGTTATCTCATATTCTACTCATTTGAAACAAAATGTGTTTTTTAATACATAGCATAATGTAAATTCAATTATAATTGTATGTGTATATATCAGTTAATAATTTACCCAAATAAGAACAAACTTATATGTTTAAATTGAGTTTTTAAATTAAAGATTTGTGGTCTTTTTTATCTTTCTTTCCTCCATGTTTTATATTGCCTCTTTTCTTTTTGGTTAGGAGGATACTTAAGTAGTGGTAGCATCAACAACAACATCTAGAAAAAATCAACAGAAATGAGATGTCCGGAGAGGTTCAATATTAGCAGTCTTACCCTTACCAATTTGAGATGATGTTTCCAATAGACTCACGTATAATACAAAATAATAATAATATAAAATATAAATAAATAAGTTTACATAAAATAATAAAAAAGTAAATTAATACGTAATACAATACATATAGAACATAATAAATATTAAATATGCAAATCAAGAAAAGCCATGTGAAAAAATCAAACTAATTATTATAAGTCAATAATTAAACTAAGTAAGACACTGCTTAAGCTAAATAATTACGAAGGACAAGTACTTCGTAGATAATAATAATAACTCGAAGAATAATATTTAAAAGAATTAAGAGTTTACTAATTACTTTTGTGCAATTAAAGGCCAAGAAGTTGTTTGAAAAGGACATATTGGAGACTTAATTAGTTGACAAACTCATAATCTTCAAATTTAATAGTGAAGAGTTGTACAAATTTAATTATGCATCCATAGTTTGGGGGTTTCAACAAATTGTACAAGTTGGGTGACAACTAATAAATTGCATGATGGAAGGTTAAAAATGAGGCATTGAAAATTAATCAAAACTAGGTTAAAAGAAAGGATACAAATATAAATACTTCACATTTATTTTAATTTTTATATTTTTAATTTTTTAAAATTTTGATATTATTCATATTAAAAAAAGAATTCTAAAAACAATTAATACTATAAATAATAAAAAAAAATTAAAAATTATTAAACA
>JANZXV010000003.1:8156233-8166355 GCA_027576455.1 Erythroxylum roigii
AATAACAAAGCAATACCAAACAGTACCTTAACAATTATTTGGTTGAATTATCTTATGAAGAAGCGATTATCAATGCCGTCATGAGGAGTGCCCTAAGAATTATTTGGTTGAAATATATGTTATGAAGACGCGAATATCAAATCCATCATGAGGAGTACCAACTTGTCTAGCCAAGCCAATACTAACCATCAATCAATTATCCATGATCTCCAATCAATTGCAAACCTAAAGGTTTGAATCGAAGTCTAAACCTTAAACTGGGGTGGTGTGGTCTAACCCATACCGTGAAATTTCGAAACCTGCCGCGTCAATTATCGATTCAGAGCTGCTCATCGTCCTTGGCAAGAAATAATGACAACCTAATCACTTTCTTATGAGCACATAAAACTGGAAAAAAACTTCGTCATGTAGAAGAAGTCAACTGAAGGTTCTCAAAAAGAAGTAACAGAGAATACATTGGAGAAATGAAATTCCATCACAGGTAAGGTTCATTTTCTGCGGCATTCACCGCAGCCACTCGCAATATCCATAATGTTCCATGAAACCGACGTTAACAATTTAGCAGTACCAGCTACATAAGACTATTGCAAGCCACATCCATCACCCAACGAGAATAGGAAGAGCATCTTCAAGGGAGCCAACTACAAACTAGACTTGCATTATTCCGCTACTTCACCCATTTCTTGTTCTGTACTGGACGATGTGATAGGATAATATTTGTAGTGCAGCTCTCCAACATCATCACCAGACAATTTCTTCCATCCATCAGGTCCCACATAATAAACTGATCACATACAAGAAACATCCCAAAATGGCTCAAAAGCATGTGTTGCAGGTTCTATAATCACACGGTGAACAACAGAAACAAGTACTCGTGCATGAAGTACATGCAGAGACACACACACAGAGAAAGAGAGAAAGAGTACCACTAGCAACTCCACCACTGGCCCCATCACGAAAAGTAGCATGATAGATAGATCTTCTAGCCAACTCTGCAGCTTCTTCAATCGACATATCATAGCGGTATCTAGTAAAAAATAACATTGTGATAAAAACTTACACTCCGTTTGCATATAAAGGTGCAGTATGAGATATGGTAGATGTGCTTCAACAAAAGATGCAGAGGAAGCAGTGCTACTTCATTTATAAGACAACATGTAAGTGTGCAAAGTAATGCAAAGATGAATAGAAAAGTCAGCATAGATGCAATTAGATAGACAAAATATCGCAGCAAAGTATACATTTTCCATCCTTCCATTGTCTATTCTTAAGCATCTCTTACACACTTCTTCTCTACCATTTTAATACAATTTGTATCGACCTTGCAATTCTTCTTTTTATTTTTCCATATCTTTGAGAAGAGATGGTAGATCCAGAATTTGTTTCACTAGAAAAGGAAGATAAATTCGGGAGAATTTATTCTCCAAGGGAACCAACTCAACACAATACATCACGCTAAGACCATGTTAAAAGCAAAAATAAAGAAATCCTTACCCGCTGTCCAGTACACCATAAGCATAAGGTGAACCAGATCCAACAGAAAATCTTGTTCCTTTCAGCCTCCCACCTTCACTGTCCACATAGTATAATCCAGGACCCTGAAAGATAAAGACCATAAAACTTATGCATGTTAATTTTGGGAATAGAATGGACACAATGAACTACTATTTTGCAAGTCTTACTGTTTCATCCCATCCTGCAATCATGGTCCCTACAGACAGACCCATTCCTCGATAAGAGTAAAGTATGTTTGCCAGGAGCTTTGACGCCCCGGTAACCGAAATTCGGCGCTTGTTTGCCAACTCATGAAGTCGACACTGTGTCATTCAAAGAAATTTTCATTAGCACTATGAAATAAATACAACGGAATACCAAAAAAGAATAACTTCCGTAAGAATTATTCTCATGATCTCATCAGGGAGCTACACGACATAAAGGCTACTTATTCTACTGTTTAACATGCCAAGACTTATTTGGATGGTGCGGGCATTTACAGTCTGCTACAGCTAATTTTCCAAAACAAGGAATATATAGTTTACTTATATGCGTTTATTTTACGTGGCCTTAATGAGACAAACAGGAAATAGCCAAAGGCATAAATCAAGTGAGATATGTTATGCAACGCAATGGGAAGTCATTAATAACCCAAACTTTTGAAGAGATGCATATCAGATGTCAACAAAAACATAAATAAGTTTTCGTGTCTTCCCCAATATCTATGAATACGTTAGCAAGTAGAAGGAAAGTAAGAAAATTTAGATGGAATGTTAATGCTGTCCTCGAAGCTCATGTTAAATTGGCACACTCAGACAATAACTGCTACAAATTTCCGTGTTAGAGAATCCACGGGTATAAAATTACCTCCATTTAATTCCCCCAAGGCAAAAAAGCTATCAACTTCAGAAGCATGGTAAAAAAAATAAGAAAAAAAGCAAGTACGGTACCTTAATGCCCAGGTTTCTGTGCCAAAACTGGCAGTCAGCAGCTCCTCCAGCCATTGTACCAAGCATGTAAGGATTGATTTCAATTATTTTTTTAACCGATTGAGATGCTGCAAAAATCAGAGAGGAAATTGTTTAAAAAGTTGTCAGGGGTTAGTTACACCATCCATAGCTAAGAGACTGAAAAGTTGTATATCATGCCATGCAAATAATCCTAATAATAATCCATATCAGGAACCATTGACCTATTCCATATCAACAATATATATAACATACAGATATAGCCTCCCATGCTAGCTCGAGAATCGGCGGCAACCATAACACCCTCTTTAAAGATGAAAGCAAGGGTGGTTGTCCCCTTAGCAGGCTTCACCATCTGTATAGATTCCTTCTGGAAGCCATCAAACTGAAATCCCCAAAAAGGTGATTCAAATTCAACCAGTCACTAAATAATTCTAATTTCTCTCTTACAAATACAAATTACTTGAAAACAATAAAAGAATGTCATACTAACATCGTTGGTAATCGGAACAGCAAATGATGGTGCACTACTAAACCCATCAACAAGCTCACTGCCGGTTTCAAAGAGTACCCCAGTTGATTCAAGCCCACTTGTATCAAGCTTCATGGTCTAAACTAAAACCAAAGTGAACAACGGTTAAAATTTTTTGTGCATTCTTATATTTAATATTTAACGGAAATCAACCTGTTATCACTTCCATTGCGGTTCTCACAACCTTAAAAACATCAAATATAAGTAACCAAAAGAAAATAAACGTCCCATGTAAACCTATCCCCAAGTTCAGTTTGTCCACAAAACTATGTATCTCAGTAAACAAGCAAAAGATTAACAAACAATAAAGCTCTAAGATCTTCGCACGCATATTTCCAATCAAACAAAAGGCTTAATGGCGCAAAAACTACCGTAATTAATCGGGATAGAAAGGAAACGACGACGACCAAGATTCCGAATCAGAACAAACCACAGAAATCAGTGAGCCCAGGTTAAACAGATAGCACACCTTACGCTGCTCGGTTAAAGGATCTACAACTAAACACCGAAGAGAAGATTGACTGTGATTTGCGATGAGAGGGAAGGCTTTTTAGGAATTGATTACAGGAAAAGGGCAGAGTAGATTAGAGAGTTTCTTTCTTGTGCTACGGGCAAGCAAGACGGTGGCTTTTGGTCGGGCTTTGTAATGTAAATAAAACAATTGGACCACCATTCTATTTCGTTTCTGGGCTTAACGTTACGCATCCAATTGGGCTGTCGTTTCATGCTCAAGTGGCTCCTTATGAACCACGTTACATACTTCTACTTATGTAGAGCTTGAAAATACACTTAGTGCGTACTACTCTCTAATTCAAAGTAGTTTTCATGATAAGAACGTGGGCCTGCAAAGACTTGGAATATCACATGCACCGAGTGAGTAGTGACTTCACAATTCATATTGCTCCCAACAAACATGGCAGGTCACGAATTATCACAATAATCTGTCAACTCAACTATTGATAGATGATTGACATTGACTTTTTTTTGATATTTTAGAAGAGTCTCAATTATGAAAAGACACCTTTAAATCATCCATACTCAAACTAATTTTCACTTGAGTCGGATAACCATAAAGTATGGCAAAATCAACAGCAAAGAATGGACAGTTTTAGTTTCTTTCTTAGATTAGCCCAACAAACCCTGTTGCCAAAGCACGAGGTACATACAACTCCCAACTTTTCCACCATATGCATTTAAAAACAAGGAAAAAGGCACCGTGCACATAAGCCAACAACAATTATATTTCCCAAAGGGGGTGGGCGGTGCATGGGAAAGGTCGAGGCTTCACAGGAGAGCGTTAATCAACTTTATATTATTTTATTTATAAATTCTAACATATATCTCATTCTATGTACCTAAAGAGATGAGAAAGAAGAAAGAAAGATAACTTACTTTTCGACAACTTGTGTAATTAGCTATAACTTACTTTTCGACAACTTGTGTAATTAGCTACTGTAATGGCGCACACACGATAGAACCAAGGATTAGGTAATATGGCCACTTTTGAATTTAAAATTGGGTCAATGTCAAGCCAGTGGGACTAACACATGATGTTCTTGCTGTACTAGGAATGCACTATCTCCATGATGGTAAGTGTTGGGTGATAATTTAATTAGCCCACTCTTAATTAGGTTCCCTTAGGTCAAGAGAGTATACGTAATCATTGGTTTTAAGTTTAGCACACTCACATGGCACGACTTCTTTTCAGTAGGCATCTAGTCTTGGTTTTTTAGGGTTAATTATTAAAAAAAGGTTTACATTCTTTTCAATTTTTTAATTATAATTCAAATTTAAAAAATAAAAATAAAAAGCTTAAACTTTCTATCTTTCTTTAATTTTAACTCGAACTTTAAAAAATAGTAATAAAATGTTCAAATTTTTAATTTTTTTCAATTATAACCCAACGTTAGTATTTCCGTTAAATTTGCTTACATAACTTGTCACCTTCAGAAACTTTAATAGTTAATACACATCAGTCAAAATTAACATAATAAATGAAGAATGATGAAACGACTTTGTTGTTTAAAAATGACCTAAATCAGAGACGACCTTACACTTTCAGTTTTTTCTTTTATTTTCAGTTTGTTCTCTCGATGTCATCACCCTTTGATTTTTAGATTGCGTAGCCCCAACGCCTTCATACTAAGAGCATTAAGAGAACGATCTAAAATGAAGAGCTTATTAGTGTAGTACATTATAACGCGAAAATAATTTGAGGCGTCAAAAAAACAAGTAGAACAAATAATTAAAGGTATTGGGAGAACAACAGATAACATTGGGCTAGAATTAAAAAAAAAAGTTTGAGTATTTTTTGTTACTTTTTAAAATTTGAATTAGAATTGTAAAAATTAAAAGTTTAAATATTTTATTGTTACTTTTTAAAATTTACCGTATAACCGAAAAATTTAAGGAAGTTTGAATTTTTTATAATAAATAATTTTAATTTTAATGAATACAATTAAAAATTACTGCATTTTTACCGCATGTTTTTTGCCGACGATCAGATTTACCCATCTCAATCCTGTCGATTTACCGGAGCGCAATCATTGGAGACCGAGTCAAAGAGATTAAATACAAGTGATTGGTCTCACTTTGCAAAAGCCTACTTACATGCAAGTTTTCCATGATAAAGACCTCTCACCTTGAGCTAATCATATATCGAATTTTTACCCAACAAAAGTATGCAATTAACTACTAAAAATGATAATAAGCATCATAGGATCCAAACTTTAAAAGAAATTAGCAATTATAACTAGAAAAATAAAAGAGTTCAAAGTCAAATTAAATTGTTTAGTTGGTTCAATCCTAAAAATTTTAAATCGTTAACTTTTTCAATTCAGTTTTTAACTTTTTGATTCAATTTATTTTAATAACTTTTGATATTAGAAAGCGATTAGTTTATTAATTAATAAGTTAATTTTTATAAATTAATAAGTTATTATAAACTAAAATAAATCAATTGATTTTGATTTAAATTTTTCTTTTTTTAATTAAACTTCAAAATTTTTAATAGATAAGGACAATATTTTCAATCAATTTTTAAATTTTATTCAATTTTTAATTAGTTATATAACTATCTAATACCGATTAAACTTCTTAAACAATTTTTTTATTTAACTTTAATTTCTCAATAAATTACAAACATAGGTTTAAATCTCAAAATAATATATTATAAGCCTTATTTTTATATACAACTTGCTTAATTTTTATATTATCAATATAAAACAATTTCAAAGTACTATTTCTAGTCAAAAAAGGGAAGAAGATAAGAATAGAGCCCTTGAAATTACCTGTTTCACTTTTACTGTTCCGCCACATAAACATGTGGATGAGATGGGTTGGAACAGAGTAGGAACAACAAAAATATGAAACATGATATATGAATAAGTTGAGATGAAACGGTGTAGGAACACAAAAAATAGACCGGATGATCTTGATAAGTTACTTTTTTTCTGATGATTTCTTGCAAACTATCACACGTAAAGCAATGAGAACTCGAAATACCGATGATATGATGATTTTTGTAGAAAGGTGAAGATTGGTAAGGGAATTGGAATCAGTTCACACAGCTGTGACTTAGTGATAAAAATTTCCAAAGGTGGTCCTCACCTAAATTTAATGCATGCTAGCTATTGTTTGCCTTTGCCTCCTCATCTTCTTCCTCACCTTACTGCTTGTTCTCTAATGGTGGTCCCCCACCCCTAGGCTAAGAACATATGTAGCAGAAGAGTGAAAGAGGTCGAAAGGTGTGTAAACTTTTATGAAGGTTAAAGGGATGCAAAGTGGCCTTTCTAACAGTTATATCCAACCCAGAATTGCATATATTTTAAGAGTCCACCACCACAAGTAAAGAGCTTTATACTGCAGAATTCTGCGCTAATAGGGTTTTAGTTGTGTGTTTGGTTTTATCCTTTGTAACAAAAAAAAAAAAAAAGCAAAGTTTTATAAAAGTTTTTTTATATCAATTGCATTTTAATATTTCTAAAATTAATATTTTAAAATTAGACTAAAAGTTAAATTAAAATAAAATTTTTAAGATTTTAAGATTCAACTTGTATTATACCATTATCAAATTATTTTTAAATTTAAGGTTTAAAAGTTTAACTTATATTATATTGACATAAAATTATTTTGATGTTAAAAATTGAACAAAATTAAATAATTTAAAGTAAAATTGAAAAAATGTTATCGTTTCCATCAAAATTTTAATTAGAAAAATATTGTGAAATAAAAATTAATTAGTTTATTATAATTTATAAAATCAGTTAGTTTACGAGTTTGTTAATTAATAAATTGTTGGATTTTTAATAATAAAAATTATTAAGATAAACTGAATTAAAAAATTAACTAATTTGAGATTTTTGTATTTAAACTAATCAAATAGATTTAATTTTTGAATCATTAATAATTTAAACAAGGGTAAATTTTGTAATAAAATAATAATAAGAATTTATTTAGACAAAATTATGTGTTTAAATAAATTACTTTTAATATTATATAAGCCTAATTATATATTTTTTTAAAACACAAAGGAACCTGCAGTCGCTACTCTTTAGATACGCATTGAGTAAATTTCCGGATTGACGTAACAGCTTGCAAATCATGTCAACTGGGTATTTCGTACTAGGCAAGCCTTATACAACAGACTCGACCAAGAGAGCGTAAGTAGGAGGAATCGAACACAGGATCTTTTAGCCTCATGTTCTTCCACTCTACCAACTCGACCACTCCTTAAGAGGCCTAATTATAATTTCAGATAAACAAAACTAGTAACTCTTATATTTAAAACCATCACAAACTTAATTTTGTTAGATTTTACATTAGGCTTTTTAGAAAATTAATTATTTCCTTTTGCCTTCTAGTAATTAAGAAGTTGCCAACTTTTAATAATTACAAAATTCCCCCACAATTTTATCAGGTTTTTCTTCAACAACGGATAAGTTCTTTTGTTTCAATTATAATATTTTTATAATATTTTATTAAATCTTACCCACATGTTTACGTAAATATATAAGATTTAATATAATATAGATAGAACAAGCTAACACCGCTGATTTTTTAACACGTGACAAGGAGCCAGACAAACGTTTGATCGGTCAAAATGGCAGCCTTAACCCAGACCACGTGCACCTCCTATCCTGTCAGAACCAAAGAAAGTTGGGATAATAATTGAAGAAGATGGTCTTGTCTTTGAACAAACGCTGACAAGTTCTTACTGTACGCCTCCTGGAGTTTGTATTCAAATTGGCAAATGGAGAAGAAACAGAAGCCTATTCGTTTGCCTTTTGGAACTTGCCAATCAGAGACAGTGGATGTAGGGATGGCAATAAAGTCTAGACCACCTCGGCTAAGTCAAGCTACATTTGTTAATTTTTTTAAAGATAAAGTCTAACATTTCATTAAAAAATGTCGCTATTTTGGGTAAAACAAGTGGATAATAATAAAAATCTAATCTGACTACCTCAAATTGGACGTGTTGGTTTTTTCCTCAAGATAAAGTCTAAAAGTTTCATATAAAATGTCTGTCATTTTTTGTAAAACGACTAGATGGAAATAAAAGTTGAGCCTAAACCGACTAATTCGAGTTGACTCTATTCATTTTTTTAATATAAAGGTCTAAAATTTTCACATAAAATGTTTTCATTTTGAATAAAACGAGCGGATGAAATCTTAATAAAACTCGGGTTGGATTTGTTGATTTTTTTCTCAAGATAAAGTTTAAAATTTTCACATAAAATGTTATTGTTTTAGATAAAACGAGTTGATGATATAGGAATGAGAATAAAAGTTTAGCCCAACTTGACTAACTTATGTCGGATATGTTAGATTTTTTTTTTCTTAAGATGATGTCTGAAAATTTTATATAAAACGTTTTTTTTTAATTGAAAAAATTCTCATTGATGATGGGTATAATACATAGGAGGAAAATACAATGGAGCCTCAAGCTCTAATACAATGAGGAAAAACGACAGGGTGCACACTAGACCCCAAATTAACCAAAACGATAAGCGTTTGCAATAACATAAACAGAAAGAGCAAAACAGCCATTGGCTTTACAGAGACTCCCAAAACATTTCCAAATTAGGGTTAGCGATTGTGGAGCGACGAGGAAGAGAATCAACGAAGGATGACCAAAGCGGCTTGCCAGCACTAGATTACCCACAGTAGCAATCTCTTTGGGACTTAGGGAAACGGAAATCCCAACTTGGAAACGTTATTGTTTTAGGTAAAACGAGTGAATGTAGGGATGGTAATGAAAGTCTAGCTTGACTTAGGTAATTCAAACTAAATCTTTTAATTTATTTTTTGCTTAAGATAAAGTCTAAAATTTGTATATAGAACATCGCGGTTTTAAGTAAAACGAGTGGATGTAGGGATGATACTGAAAGCCTAGCTTAACCCGATTAACTCAAATTGGATTTGCTGTTTTTTAAAAGATAAAGTTTGAAAATTTCACATAAAACGTTGTTTTAAGTAATATGAGTGACTGTAAGGATAACAATAAAGTCTAGGTTGACTTGACTAATTCAAACTGAACGTTTTGATTTTTTCCTTAAGATAAATTCTAAAAATTTCACATAAAACATTAGCATTTTAGGTAAAACGAGTGGATGTAAGGATGACAATAAAAGTCTAGCCTTACTAACTCAAATTGGATATGTTAATTTTTTCTTCAAGATAAAGTCTAAAAATGTTATATAAAGTTTCATCATTTTTTATAAAACGAGTGGATGGAAATAAGTTTAACCTAAATGGACTAACTCAAGTTGGATTTATTGATTTTTTAAATTATAAAAGTCTAAAATTTTCATATAAAACATCTTCAATTTGAATAAACGAGTGGATGAGATGGCAATAAAACTCGGGCTGAATTTGTTGATTTTTGTTCTCAAGAAAAAGTTTAAAAATTTCATATAAAATGTCGTTGTTTTAGGTAAAACGAATTGATGTAGAGATGACAATAAAAGTTTAGCCTAATCAGACTAACTTAGGTTGGATATGTTGACTTTTTTTTTCTTAAGATCATGTCTGAAATTTTTTATATAGAATGTTGTTTTTTAAGTAAAATGAGTGGATGTAGGGATGGTAATAAAAGTTTAGTCTGACTGAGCAAACTCAAACTAAATC
>JANZXV010000003.1:8218281-8233527 GCA_027576455.1 Erythroxylum roigii
AGGGGAGTCCGATTTCGGAACTCCTATGCCACTAGCGGGCAGGCGGGCGAAGCCTATGACAAGTGCGCACTTGTTAAACAGAGGGGATCACTACAAACCCACAAAATCATACATGATCACATTAGGCATTCTTCCTAAATCTCATATTCACATTCTTTTCCATTATTCATCAAGCTTTGCCACGAATGGCCATTTCAACAAGATACGCTCACATAAACACTTAATTCACATATTCGGAATTTTGATCACTTAACAAACAATATTACTAATCTTTACACACAATAGTGCATAGAATGGTGCATAGTACAGATTCAAATATCACAAATAATCCTTTGTTCAAAAATTCACAAATCATAGGAATATAGCCTAATACTTAATGATTAAAAAGTTACCCACCTTGACTTCGTTAGCTAGGAATTGGGTTAACTTGCCCCAACGGATTATCGTGCCCCTCCTCAAACTCTAAACGCCGCAAATGTCCTTTATCAAAGCAAAATAAGACCAATTAACAAATAAACATCATGCTGAAATTTTCTTTCAACATGTAAAACTTACATTTTAGCTAACCTAACCTTCCTTATATCTCCACTTACCTTATTTAACCTTAACCAAGGCATAAAACCCTTAATCAACACATAATTAGTCTAATTATTAAACAATGCCTATGCTGGAATTTTACTAAAAAGACGAAACTTGAAATTAAACCGACTTAACCTTACCTAAACGGTTCCTATATCTTTCCTAGGCTATACCAACATAAAACCCCCTTCAAATTACTCCATAACTTTTGAAAATTCTTAACCCCTAAGGCCATAAACCCATGCTGATTTTTTTAACTAAGCCACTATACTTCTTCTTCCTTTCTTTTTCCTTCATCAACACTTTTCAAACCACCATATTAAACAAGAAAAGGAACAACCCAAGCAACAAAATCATGAATTAACAAACATAACCTATGCTGAAATTTTCTTAAAGAATGGAAATCTTAGTTTCAAACCCATCTAATTCTTCCTACTATCACTCTACAACTCCTCTTTTGAAACAAGAAAGCAAATCTCATCTTCAAGATTACAAAATTCACAATTGAACAAAAACTCAAATGCTGGAATTTTGAGAGAACAGGAAAACATGAAATTTCTTTCACATAATCTTAGCCATACTATATCTAACCCCTTTGGCATCCAAACTTATCTTAATAATCAACAATTTTCGAAAATCATCATACCTACAAGTAACCTACCAAATCAGATTTTTAACTTAACTTCCATAACTCATCTTCATTCTCTTTTTCCTTTCAACCTACCATTATTAAACAAGAAAGCCAAAACTACAACACTAAACCCATGAATTTCGAATTCCTTACTTAGGAGGAAAAACCCACGAAAATTTTCTGATTTTCTTTCCACTTTCAATACCCTTCTTCTTTCATTTTCTTTCTTCACAAATCATGCTCAAACCATCATTTAAACAAGAAGACAAAACTATAACACTAACACCATGAAATTCGAATTTCCTTTCACTTTAGACAAAACCCACGACATCTTCCTTTTTGCCTCTAATGGAGGTAAACTCTCTATTCTCTTATTCTCTCTCTAGAAACTCTTCCAACCATCCAAGTTAAGCATGAAAACCAAAACTCTAACAACAATCAAACCAGAAATTTCGGATTTCCCTTACCTGAAACATGACCCACGAAATCTGGTTTTCGTTTTCTTCTAATGGAAGCTTACCCTCCTTCTCTTCCTTGCAAACCCACCTTCTTCTTCTTCTTCACTAACCGAAATCACCATCTCTTTGCTTCTCTTTGTCTTAGCCGAATGTCATTTTTTTTTTCTTCTCTCTTCCTTGGTTTCGTGAGTCTTCTATATGGGACTTAACAAATTGGTTTTAAACTCTAAAAACCTAAGCTATACGACAACACATCATCCTCTCCTTTAATCTAGAATTTTCGTCCCTCTTCTATGCCATAAACGACACATCACTTTGCTTCTTTCTTCTCTTATTTAATTTCCTTTTATTCTCTTTTATTGTTTCCTTTAGTCATTTTTAATTAAAGTGGGCTTGGGCTTCCTTCTACTCTTTCATATATTTCCTCCATCATTTTGTTTCTAATTGTTTCATTCATTCCCTTTTAGTTGTATAGGACATGGACCCAAGCCCAATTGTTTCATCTTTCCTTCCTTTAGTTTATTCATTCCCTTACTTATCCACCTAATTGGGCTCTAGCCCAAAGGCTTCTTTCATTCCTCTTTCATTCTTCATTATTACTTCTACAACTTACTAACTTACTTACTCTTTTCACTAACTCATTTAAGGCTTAGGCCCACTTAAGCCCAAGCACTCTTTACTTGTCACTTAATAAGATCTAACCCAAATATTTCTTGTCTTCTACATGCAAATCCATATAATCTCAATAACCTAATTTCATAGGACCCTCAAATCATATAATTCAATATAGCACAATTAATAATCTATCAACAAATCTAGTGAACTTCATTTAATAATCATAACTTAAGCAATAAAATCCTCAATTTATTCCAACCAAATAACAAAAATCATCAAACTAAAATCCTCAAAATAATTTAAACATGCTTAATGCGAATCGGGGCCCAACAAGTTATACAGAAATAAAACCAAAATAGTGGCTTACAAGGTGTTTCCCAACCTAAAAATACTAACCTCACTATTTTTTCACTCACCAACCCTTTAGGAATATATTTCCCAACTTCAGAGCATTTTATTTGCTCTGGTTTTCCTTCTGTATTTGTTGTTGTATCCAGTTCTTCATCTCCTGCCTATAAATAGTTGGCCAAATCCAGCTATCCTTTTACTTCTCTTGTCAACTTTGGTAGGCTTCAACGTTGGTTATGCCTACCATTTTTGATAATAGTGTCCCTTCATGTGAGGGGTACCCATATGCAACATAAGAATCATTAGCCTCACATGTAATATTTCTCTTATACACATAATTATATGTTTTAAACGGATCGTACATGTTGTTAGTCCTAGTGACAGTTAAGAAGGGAGACAATGGGGAATTAATAAATTTTAAACAAAATAGTACTAACTTAATAAACACAATCTATAAAAGATAAAAAATATCATATAAAATAATGAATTAAACTAATACACTTACGTAGGAATGTAAAAATGGTAAAAGGAAGATAAGTGTAAATTGATTTATAGCAGTTCGTTAAACAACCATTGTTTATGTTCATTCCAAAGAATCTTATCGAAATTTCACTATGATTTTTTAAGGTAAAGAATAACCTTTATATAATCTTTTCTCAAATTTTTGTACAGTGAAGAGAGTTTCAATATGACGTAAAACACTCCTGAGTACAATATAAAACACTCCAACAAAAGTTTTAACTCAAAATATGTCACTTTCTCACATAAAAATATCAAAAAGATTTATTTACTAAAAAATGAGA
Organism: Erythroxylum roigii; assembly: GCA_027576455.1. Classification (NCBI taxonomy): domain Eukaryota; kingdom Viridiplantae; phylum Streptophyta; class Magnoliopsida; order Malpighiales; family Erythroxylaceae; genus Erythroxylum; species Erythroxylum roigii. Next base: position 8,221,716 of record JANZXV010000003.1, read on the forward strand.
CAAAAAATGCTCAAATGCTTGTTAAATATTTATAAATGTGCCTATAAGACACCTAAATGCTTATCTATGCAAGAACTAATAAGAAAACATGTATTTACAGGGAACCTTACTATATGTTGGAGCCAAAAATTGGTCGTTATAATAGCTAGTTACAGAACACTAATCAATCGTATATATGGTAGTATGATAATGTGCATTAATAGTATAAATTCACTAAATTTTTAGACATATTAGTCAACCACTTGGGTATGTTAACTGACTAATGTATCTCTTAAAGGGATATTGATTGACCACACTATTATATTGGTTAGTTAATGTATCAACAAACAAACATGTTACAAGTTTAACCTACATTGATGAAAATATGTCATATTGGTCTACTAATGTGAATTTAATGTACAAAATTTGCTAGTTGTTATACATTGGTCGACCACTCAACCATATTAGTCTACCAATGTATCCTTTAGAGGGACATTGGTCGACTACATCATCATATTGGTAGAGTAATGTGTCAACAAACTCACATATTACATAGTATTGATATACCACTAACCTATATTGGCCAACCAATCCCCCAAAAACACATGATTTTAACAACTTCAAATTTTCATGCTTGATTTGTTTAACGCAGTTATAACCAAAACAACCTTAGAATCACCCAATAAAGAATGTTTAGAAGATCACAATGTTTTTTTTAATAAAAACTTTTATGCATTTTGATGAATGAAAAGATTCATGTTAGGAAGTAAAATGAAATGTTTATATATGGTGAGTTTTTAAGATCATCAAGGTGACTAAATGAGGTTATAATTCATATTACAAAATTTATATGTCTTGATATTCTTTTATTCTTGACTTGATCTTCACTTTGACGGTTGAAAGCTTCAATATTTCTTTTTACCTTCAAAAGTTGTCTTCTTGAGTTATAGCTACATCTTGTTCTTATTTAACATCTCATTAAAATCATAATCTTCTTAGTAGTACATATCTTTTGTTATAATCAAAACATTGATTTTCTCCTGGTTCAACACACACACACACACACACACACAAGGAGGGGGGAGAATAAAAACACAACCGTATTTTGTGATTTCATAAATTCTTCTAAACTTTATTATGGTTTCTCATGAGATTCCTTTATATTTTATACAAATTAAAAATAAACCCTTATATTACCTTTTTTGTTTGTTAAATGTTACTAATGTAGCATATATTTGATATGTGGCAATGTCACACCAGTATATTGATTTAATAAGCATTAATTCTTTGGCTTTCTCACACTGAAGTTATCAAACTCATATATAGTTTCATGTGCAATAAATTTGTCATTCTTTAATGACACTCAATAGGCGGTTGAACTGGGTGAATTTAAGATTTTAATCAAAGGATACTAACTTATAAAAAATGTCTACAAATTATAAAAATGCAAGCATGTAAGAAAAGTAATAAATTTAATTATTCTTTTAAACAATAAAGAAAAGAGTAAGGAAAATGAAAAGTTAATCAATTTACTATATCCACTCACAAGACTCATCTTGGATTTTCACTGTAATTTTAAAATTTAACCGTTTGTACAGTATTTTAGCAAAGAAGAACCTCTTTTTCAATCTTTCTTAAGGTAAAAAAGAACCTTAAACCACTTTAAATACTGCTAATACAATGATTACAAACCCTAATAATACCTTACAACTCAAACTTGCTCGCTTGAATATTTTAATAATCACAAACATGTATGTAAAAGGCACTCAATACTTACTAATGCTAAAATTAACGAGAAAACACATATTTACAGTGTTTTAGGGTCCCTACTAAATGTTATAACAACTATCTTTAGAGTATTGGTTGACCATTATGTATTAAAAGCTCTAGATTTACTAGTTGTTTGGAACATTGCTACAATGGTTGACAAATACATCAACTGATGTTTTAACAAACTCATGGTAAATCAAAATTAATAACGTTAACCTATATTGATCGACCAATCACTCTAAATATGCAATTTTAACCCCTTTAATTACTCAAGTTTAATTTGATTAATGCAAATATGAATTAAACATCCCATAATATTCCCTAAAATTTTATTTGAAAGATCGAGAGACTTTTATGATAAAAAATAAAAACTTCAATGTCTCTTGATGAATGGAAAGACTCATGTAATAAGGTGAAGTAAAAGGGTTTATGCACGGTGGACCTTTTAGACTATCGAAAAAAAAAACAAGATGAAAATACAATAAGTAATATATAAAATAACTTTGATGTATCCTGATCTTCTTCTCTTGATATTGAAGATTGTAAACTTTATCTTTTCTTTTACAATCCTTTAATATAGTGATATCTTGTTCTCATATTCATACTTATCAGTACTATTAAACTCGTTAGCAATATTTATGTTTTGTTATCATCAAAATTTTGATTTTAACCTCCTTTGGTTCAACAAAGCTAATTAGTTAAAAGAAATTATGAGTAGTATTTATGTGAAGATCAATGGATAGTCACCAATATAGCTCTCTATTATTCTATACTTTACTGTAAAGATTAATATAAAGTCAACAAGATTGATTTGAGTTGATCAAGTTTGGAATCGAAGTTAAGTTTTCTTTTTTAATTTTTAAGATTTAAGCTTTGGCTCAGACTTTACATCTCCTAAAGCGCAAATGATTGTGCTTGAACCCAGTTGGAATGATGTCAAGTTGTGCTCCTCCTCTAATTGTTCATTATAGCATAATTATATCTAAAACAAGATCATTGTAGCCTTATACTATTCCCTAGTCGCTAGTGCCTATCATCCTCCTCTAGTGCTCTAACACCGATATGCTCCTCCTTATTCGCTTGCTTCCTAGTTGGCACTTGCTTTTGAGAATAAGTTCATATATGATGTTGCTTATTCATCAATTGTTTCCTATTCTTATATGATGCTCATGGGAAGTTCATACATGATGTTTGTAGAGGACCAAAGTTGTCAATTCATATATGATGTTGCTTGTTCATCAATTAATTTTCCATTTACAAGCATATATGAATTTGTAAGCTCGAGTTAAAACTAAATCAAGGGTCACAATCACACGATTCAACACTTCTCAAGACAATTATAACCACACTTCGTCACACAATCAATGAACTGGAGAAACTATCTTATATTGTTCACGTAATTGTTGGAGTAGGAGGCATAAGGCTAAAATATCTTGTGCTCAAATCTCCCTACTTAAACTCTCTCAATCGAGTCTGTCGTATAGGATTTGCTTAATATGAAATGCTCAGTTGGCGTGATTTGTAAGCTATTGCCTCAATTTGGAAGTTTACCAGTGTGCATTAAAATGACAACAGCTGCAGATTCCTCCGTTTTAAAAAAAAATTAGTGTCGGGAATAGTAAATAAACGACTCTTAAACATATAAGAGTTTTTAACAACAGGAAAAAGATTGAAAATCACACTATATGCATCAACTATGTAAAGGCTGTTAGATGCACGATGGTTTGCATCGGCACACAGGATTTGGAGGAAGGAAGAGTAACCTCATAATTAAACACTTGTCAAATTAGTTTAATACAAATTGTTATATAACTATTAAGCACGTAATAAATTTTATGTAATTGATTTTTATTTAATTTTAGTAGCATATTTTATTAAAATAATTCAATAAAACTTAATAAAAACTTACTTCTCGTACTTTTAATATCATAAGATTTTTTGTATATAATTTATAAAAATAAAAATATCTTTTATAATGATTTTAAAATATTGTGAGAAACTTATAATTCTTACCAATTAAATAAAAATTATTGTATTGACTTGAATGACTAAAATAAATAAGTTATAAAAATGTTAATTAGTATAAAGAAGAATAACTTAAACCAACTCTCAACTCTCTTTTCTAAGTTTATCGATAATGAATCAACTAAACACACTTCTAACACTTGTTCCACTTTTAGAATACTTTGCGTTATGTCATCCGATCTTGATTTTTCATATATAGATATAACTAATGTATCTCCTTCGCAAACGATTTCTCCATAACGACCATGAACAGTTGCTTCTGGGGTGGCCAAAATAAGGCTTAACTGATCTTATTATTAGAGAATCAACGTGAACAATTATAACTTGACCCGATTTTAAGGGGAGTCCGTTTTTGATCATATATGCATTTTCACAAATAAGTTGTCCCGAGCTAATTATTATGAATCTTTCTTCACAATAATTATTTTATATTTATTATTTATATAAGTTACATAAGGAAAATTTAGTGTTGAAAGTTAGTAGAAATTATCTTTCTATTTGTATTTGCTTACATATATGTATATATTTATTGAGTAAAAATTGAAACTATATAATAAATTGCAAATTATGTATATTGAGTAAACTAACTAACAAATTAAGAAAGAGTAATATCACTTGATTTAAATAGAAAAACCTCAATTTAAGAGCCAGATTTGGGCCTGAAGATGTAACCAAGAATCATAAGAAACGAATCGGACCGTAGTTTAGACCAAATTCAGATCGATAGCCCATTGTGGCAGGCTGTCGCACACAACCTCTTTGGAATACGGTGCCGTACAGTCACGATGAATTCAGAAAATGAATCTAGTCAAAAGGAAAAATGAAAATTTTTTTCTATTTTTCATAATTTCCAAAATTGGAGCCAACTGCAGCATCACCTGCTTGCTGCCAATCGCCCAAAACGCTCAAGAAAATTTAGCATTCTTCGAAGTTTTGATTGAAGCTTTGCTTTGGTCCTCAATGGCGAATCTCCCGATTGTCCAGTTCGAAGAACAGATTATAAAGACAGTAGAAGATAATCCAATAACAGTGATTATCGGCGAGACTGGCTCTGGTAAGAGCACGCAGCTCTCTCAGATTCTTCACCGTAGGGGTTACACTAAATCTGGAGTCATCGGCGTCACTCAGCCTCGCAGAGTCGCCGCCGTCTCGGTCGCTAGGTATAATATAACTCCGTTTGGTGCCCCTTGGGGTTTTGCTGTCGACTTTTAGAAGATTCATGACTCCTGACTTTGACTGAAACTGAAAATTGACTGTTTGTTTTATAAACGGTTACAGACGAGTGGCTCAGGAGCTTGGTGTTCAACTTGGGGATGAAGTAGGTTATGCTATTCGGTTCGAAGATAGAACTTCTGATTTAACTCGGATTAAGTATTTAGTTCGACGTTACCTTTTGTTTTTGTTTCAGTTTCTTTTTCGTTGTGCCATTTTTTTTTACCATTTCACTAGAACATTATTGAACTATTCAGATACCTTACCGATGGGGTCCTACTCCGTGAAAGTCTTTCTAACCCGGAGCTTAATCAATACTCGGTGATCATTTTGGATGAAGCTCATGAGAGGAGTCTGAACACGTAAGATGTCGGTTGGAGTGATTGCTCTGTAATTATCAACACCGTGATGTTTATAACTCTTTGTCTTTAGACTCTATTCACAGATGCGTTATTTCTTAGGGACATTTTACTGGGACTGATGAAACGCTTGATTAAATTGCGGGCCTCAAACTTGAAGGTTCTCATTACATCGGCCACTCTAGATGGTGAAAAAGTTTCACAATTCTTTTCCGAATGCCCCGTATTGAATGTTCCTGGAAAGTTGTATCCTGTGGAAATATTATATAGTAGGGAGCGTCCTACAAGCTATCTCGAGTCTTCTTTGAAAACAGCTATTGGTATGATTTCATTTTCTGTTTCCGATCTATACAATTATGTGTTTCATCCTGTAATTTTCTGAATGATTTCATTTGTTTCATAATCAAAATCCTGCTAATTGCCTGACTAGAAGATGAACAAACCTATGAGAAATTGACAATTAATTCTAAACATCTCCACCTTTCCCCAGTGCAATATATAAGCATTTGTGGCAAATAGGAATGAACAGTTTAAATAAGTTAAATTATCCAGTATGAGTTTGCTCTCTGGTATAGATGTTAATGGCATTAGTTGACGTATATTTAATTTAGCAAATATACAGAACATTAGCTTAATTAGTCATTTTCATGCACTTCTACCTCTTGTCTACTTCAATTCAGATTTTTAGTCCTTATGTATTGCATATTAGAAGTCAACAGTAAACCGATGACCAATTGCTTGATAAGTACAATGAAAATGCATAATTTTGGCAGTTCTCACACCATTCTTAAACCCTTCTTACTCCTGGCATATGATTTTCCATTATAATCTAGACATGTAACTCAATCAACCTTTGTTTGTGGGCGCAGTCTTCTCGTGTTTTTGTGCAACTTCTTACCAATTCAATACAGGAAGCAACAGTTACACTTGAATACATTATTTTCATTGGTTAACTTATTTGTAAGGTTGCTTTGGTTGATTGTTCCTTGCAGATATACATGTTCGGGAACCAGAGGGTGATGTTTTAATCTTTATGACTGGACAGGTAAGCTTGAATTGCGTATATTTACTAAATTCTGCTCAGACTTACCTTAAGATAGTTGTGATATAGTTCTATTGATTGCCAAAGTAAGATTGTTTCATGTGCAGGATGACATAGAAAAGTTGGTTAGAAAGTTGGAGGAGAAAGTTCAGAACCTGGAGGAAGGTTCCTGCTTGGATGCAATAGTCCTCCCCCTTCATGGTAGTTTACCACCCGAACAGCAGGTCAGTCTTAAGTTTTTCACTACATAATGCTTAAAATTCCATTACAAATAACCTTGATAGTTCATGTTATGACCTTACAGGTTCGTGTATTTTGTCCTCCACCTTCAAATTGTAGACGTTTTGTTGTTTCTACAAACATTGCCGAAACTTCTTTGACCATTGATGGGGTTGTGTAAGGAGACTTGATACTTGCACAATAGCTGATAGTTTGTTTCTTGTGTTCATTGAGGGAATTTAAATCGTCATCCTATTTGAGCTTAAAAATCCAGGATTGCTATGTTCTAATTTAATTACCTTCTTTTACCATCTCTAACTGGTGCGACTTGCATGTGATTACAGGTATGTTATTGATTGTGGTTATGTAAAGCAACGACAATACAATCCATCAACTGGCATGTATTCCCTTGATGTTGTTCAAATTAGCAAGTAAGCAGCCAATGCTTTCATCTATCATATGTTTCAGAATATATATAAAGCATTGTTCATGCAATTGTTTTTATCCAAATAAATTCTCAACTTCTCATTTTTTCCCAACTCATTTGTTTGTTGTTATGTAACTGACTCTATGTAAGTGACTAACTAAAGTCTTAGGTAAGTCGCCCTGTTATAATATCTTCTTATGGATCACATCATCTTGTATTGTTTCACTTGTTAATTTTAGGTATTTAGTATAGACATAACTAATGCTTTCAGCCATACTGGTGATTAATGCATATTGGCAGAGGTGGAGCTAGAAAAACAATTCATTGGGGGGCATAATCTTTAGATATATCTAGTGCACAAAAGTCAAATGAAGGCAGTGGGGAAAGTTAAGTTTTTCTGTAAATTGGATCCTCTAAAAGTATAAGGCAAGATAAATATAAAAGGTCAGTATATCCAACTTGAACTACTGGGTACAGCTGACCCCAATGAGCTCTATCTAGCTCCTCCCATGCATACTAGTAACCTTTACCTTTTCTAAATGTGTGATTTGCATTTTGGTGCCATACTTGAAATCTATCATCAGTATCTCTGACATTGTGATATTGCATGCAAGGGTTGTGTTTCTGTTTAATATGGCTCTTCATAATCCCCATAACTTTAGTCTGTATGGGGATATGATTTCTGATTGGGAGTCTAAGTTTTCTACAATTTCTTACAAACTATTTACAGAATAGAAGTTGGTCTCTAAGTTCACTAACTGGATGTAAACTTAAACATGTCATACTTGAAATGGTTAATATTGATCTGATATTATGAAATGGTTAATATTGATCTGATATTAACTTATTTGGTTGATATGGTCAGAGTACAAGCGAATCAACGTGCAGGACGAGCAGGAAGAACTCGTCCTGGTAAATGCTATCGCTTATACCCTTCTCAGGTTTACCAGGAAGAATTCCTAGATGTAACTGTTCCTGAGATACAGCGATCATCACTTGCTGGAAGTGTTCTTTATTTGAAGTCCTTGGATCTCCCTGATATTGACATTTTAAAATTTGATTTTCTTGACCCTCCTTCATGTAAGTATTTGTTATTTTTGCTTTCTTTTAGTTTATTAGAGCTGGACTAGAATATGTGGGTGAGTTCATGGCTTTATTGCAGCTGAATCACTTGAAGATGCTCTAAAACAACTATATCTCATCGACGCAATCGATGCAGATGGATCAATCTCAAGTCTTGGACGATCAATGGCTGGTATTGCATTTCCATTCCATTTACTGTGTCCAGTAACTATGTCCAATTTGCATCTGACACCTCTCATACTTTCACCTTTGCATAGCGCTATATCCACCTTTCCTGCTTTTCAGCCAATAAACATAGTAACATACTATATCCACTGTATGCTCAATGCCGATGTTGCTTCATTGGATAATTTGAGAGGAATCCTATTCCATCTAACTATTACACTTAATATACTTTTGTTGTTTGCTCGTAAATCCAACGGCCAATCAGATCACTTGTTGGAGATATACATGATTCACATTTCTTTAAACTTTGTGGAGTCGTATTCTTGTAAGCATCCTCTTAGTGGTTCAGTTTCCATGAACATATTCCAAACCAGTGTCCATTTCTTACTGAGTGGTTGTCATCTTCACTGATATTACAGCCCACTATTGCTTGATGATCATGTTTTGCATACTAGTTTATGCGGAGAAGTCAGAGAAAGTTCTTTCGTCTAATGTTGTATAACAGTATAATTATATGATATTGATTGCATGACATTATCAATAATGATTCTGATGATTGTACTGATCTTGTGCAGAACTTCCACTAGAACCTTCACTTTCAAGAACCTTAATGGAGGCAAATGAGAATGGTTGCTTATCTCAGGCTTTAACTGTTGCTGCAATGTTATCGGCAGAAACACCAATACTTCCTGCTCAAAGATCAGTGCATGTGTGAGTTTGACTATAAATTTGTTGAATGCCTGGGTTTTTTTTTTTTTTGGAGAAATATGCCTGGGGATTTCTTGTTATAGCAATTAGATCATTATTTTCATTGCAGCTCCAGAAGCAATGAAAAGAAGAGGAAACACACTCCATTGGAGCTCCCTGATGGTTCTGGTTGGGGTGACCATATCCAGTTGCTACAGATTTTTGAGCAGTGGGATCAAAATGACTATGACATTGGTTGGTGCAAAGATAATGATTTGCGGGTAACTTATTCTGTTTAAGAAAACACTGATCTTTAGACGACTTGAGCTACACTAAATTATTCTAGTCTAAGATCCCATGGTGAATTCATAAAACATGGTTTACCTCTATAGCAGGTTTTAATCGTTTCTTTTCGTAGGCTAATGGAGTGGATCTACTTGTCTAGTGCCTTTTGCAAATGAAAAGATTTGATTTACAGTTATGAGCTCATTTGGTAGCACATCTTTGGTTTATACATGCTACGTTTAGCTGTGGTACATTATTGAATTTTCTTGCTGAAGGTGCGGGGAATGAAATTTGTCAAAGATGTTCGGAAACAATTGTGCCAGATAATGCAGAAAATAGCAAAGGGTTAGTACTTAATATGCAATAACTAAACAATATTATCTTATCAGATGACACTGATAATGCTTTACTTTTAATATTTTTTCATGTTCATTTTGTCCTCTGCTGGACGGAAATTGTTCTTGAGTAAGATATTTACAAATAATTTGTGTCAAGGCTACTTGCGTTGGCCATTTTTCTTTGCTTTTTATGTTGCACCTTATCCTTCAACTAAATCCTTGATGACAAATTTCTGAGATAAAAGACAATAAACACTGTTATTGGGTATTGCAAGTCAGTCTAGTTAGAGAGCAGAAGGATTTCCTTGTGACATCATAGAACTTGAAGATTGTTATTGTTCAATATGAGAATGAAAGAAAACCTTCTTCCTTATGCCTCTTATCACCTCTGGATTCATTTACTTGCAGACGTGTTTATCAGTCTTCCTCTGTTTCAATTCTCTAATGACTCGTATTGTTCTTGGACTTAGGATCATTAGATGTACGATCAAGTGAAGGAGATAAAGAAAGCCGGCGTGATTATAAGACTTTGAGGAAGGCTTTGTGTGTAGGCTATGCGAGTATGCTTGCCGAGAAAATGATTCAACATAATGGGTATAGAACTATTGGTTTCAAACACCAACTAGTTCAGGTATTGAATATTTAGATTACAGCAAATCATTGAAGCACCTAGTATCTATTCTATTAGTTCATTCTTTTTAATAGCAAATTGTGCTTGGTTTGCTAGATTGTGCTCATATTCTCAGAAAATAATATCCCGAGTAAAGAAGAAAAGCAGGGCTGCAATTTTAGAAAGCTATTGAATCAAATGGATGTGGCTTACTATATTTGAAGCTTAATTCTAGTTTCATTATTTGTCATGTTAGGTGCATCCATCTTCTGCTCTGAAAACAGATGATTATGGGATGTACCCAAACTATGTTGTGTACCACGAGCTCATTGCCACCCCACGACCATACATGCGCAATGTATGTGCTGTAGAGATGAAATGGGTCGTTCCGGTTTTGAAGAAGCTTGAGAAACTGAATATTAACAAACTGAGGTAAGTGGATTTCATTGAAAGTAACTTCTGCCAAAAAGTGTAAGCAAACTTGAGCTTTTGGCTTTTGCTTTTCCTTGAGCAGTGGAGGTCGAAGTATCAGAGAGGGAAATGATGGAAAGCGCTTGAATCTGTCAGAGAAAGAGAAGCTCAGTGTAACTGAGGCTCCTGATGACCGTGAAAATAGAATCCAGGCAGCTCGGGATAGATTTCTTGCTCGAAAAGGAAAAAAATAAGTATTGTCTAAAGAGGAGCCGTAAGTGGCAAGAACATGTCAGCCTCACCATTACTGGCTTTTTACGGAATCAGTCCTGTGAAGAATCAAAAGAGTGTTGGTGAAACTTGGGGTTAGTGCTCCCTCTTTGCTCTATAACCGGTGCATTATGTTATCTTGTGGTAACTTCTTATTTACAATTTAGCATTTAAGGTCATCAGACATGGGAGATGAGAACAAAGGGAACTTGAGAAGCTGTGTACTATTTGCATGCTCGTCTCTGGTAAAACTTTTCTGGTCCTAGCAATCATTACCATTTCACACCAATTTCAGGTGGAAATACACGATAGATTCAGATGACGCTTTTTAGAATTTCCCAACGGGTTGTACATTTTACCGTTGGCCAAGTGAGAATGGCTTCAAAACTATAAGAATTCAAACAAAAGGACAAATTCGCAGGATTCCCTGTATTCTTTATTGAAACAATATTGTAATCAGTTTCTGGATGTCTATCATAAGCAGACGATATAGTTTGTTATAGCTTGTTACAGATACCGAGGAGGCGAGGTTGGCAATCCCCAGACATGGTGTTTGCCGAGCCATCCATGCAGTGGTGGGCCCTGACATGCAATCTTATATCTCAATAGTTTATAAGGAGCGCTGTAGCTGATACGAGTATATTTTTCTGATGGTTATTATTTGAAAATTTCACCAATGAAACCAAGCAAAGAGACTCGAAGCCCATTCAGATTAGCATCAGAGGGTTCTAAGACCGTTTATAGTTTGGTGCTCTTTTTGTTTTGTTTTTTTTGTAATTTTTAATTTTGTTCTGTTTTTTTAAATAAAAACAAAATTGTTTAATTTTTAATATTAAAGTAGTTATATTTTTATTATTGATAACAATTACATATTAGATAAAACTTAAAGATAAATTATTTTTAATTAAATAAATTTATTTAATCTTTTAT
>JANZXV010000003.1:8233627-8243653 GCA_027576455.1 Erythroxylum roigii
TGACAGTTTCTAAGAAGACCTCCAGCAGAAGCAAGATTAGACCCCAAATGCACAGCTCCATCCGTATTTAACTTAACTCAATCGTCAGAAGGAGGAGTCCACCCAACTAACGATCCCAAAGGCAGCCCCTGCGACGGAAAGATCCGAGTTTCCAATTCACTGGCTCTAATGATCCAATTCGTGTAGGCCATAACGATACTAGGCCCGTTGGAAGGCCAAGTAAAACCTGTCTCAAAAATGCTACTATTCCTCCATTTTCACAGAAACCAACAGCCAACTCCAAAAATAGTAGCCCATGCAACCTGATGGAAGTGCACCGGGTGATGAAAGTTAAAGTAAAGCCATTGGCCTTCCTCCTGACGAAAAAAATCCTCACCAATCATGGTCTCAGAAAAATGTTACCAGAAGGATTTGACTCGAGAACAATCCCGTAACACATGAAGGATCGTCTCTTCCTGCCCACAGAAATGACATCGTTACCCATTTGTTTATCAACATAACCGATGCAGGAAGCATCTTTGACTTCAACAACAAAACAAGGCAAACTTTCTTTGAATCCGAAAACGATATTTCAAAAAGAAAAGAATAATGGAATGCTTTCTGGCACGTTTTCTAGATGGCACATCTTACTTTATGTTTGAGGTTCTTACTTCTCAGTTCATTGTCTGCCCTATCTTGGCTTGTGGTCGTTAAGAAAGTCTCAGATTTGAAGTTGCCTGCCACTGAAGAAAAGTAGTGGAACTGAGAAGGAGTCTGATTAGCTGTAAAAGATGGGAACTTCAGGTGAACCACGCTAATATTACTTGGAACTTCATGTGAACAACGCTAATATTACTTTATAATCATTGTTTTATATTGATACCTAACTTGCCAAGCACAGATCTTGCAAGGTCATTTTCTATCTTCGGCAAAGGACAACCTTAACACCTTAAGTGGTGAAAGAAAGAATTGTAAAATAGACATGTGACGCATGCCATCTTAAGTAAGAAAATTCAAAGAAGACATCAATGGTAGACATGTAGTATCTTATCCAATCTACCGTAGAAAAGTATCATCTGAATTCATGCAGAAACAACGACCATAAACCAGTAGTTTATCAACGAGAAATAATCTTTCTTTTCAGCTTCTAAGTAGTTGGAAGTCACTTCTTTTTCAAATATTGAGGATTTGGATTGAACTCTCATAATTTTTTCATAAAATATGACCCTCTCAGAAAATCTGCACTCCCATAGAAATTGAAACAAGACATCACTTAAATCGCCAACCTCAACAATACCTGATATATGTAGTTTAAAAGGTTGATTTTCAAGTTTTCTTCTTGCAAAACCAGAAATAAGAGTGAAAACGAAATGGTACCGAAAAGAAAAATCTTCAACTTTTCATTCTTCTGAACTGTAGTGCAGATAATGGATTATCTACATCATACAAAGTGGTGATGATGATAAAAATTTAGACAAGTAGTGTTAAAAAAACAAACATCAACTTGACATTACCCCATTGACAGACAGTAAGCATGACATCTAACAAACACCATTTATCAATTACTATTATCGTGAACGTGATCAGAAGCAGATCTCATCTCTATCTCTTTTCCTTATTCTTTAATCAATCATCTGCATACTATTATAGTCTTGGAACTCGTCCCAAGTTTGACACTCCCGCTTTCTAACGTATTGGTCTGTGTATCACACGCTCAATAAACTGAGCTTGTTCCTTCCAGTCCTATACCAACAAATAATAGACTACTGCAAACTGAACTGGTTCTGCTCACTTTCAGATCTAGACTCCTATTAACCCACTTCAGCAGAAGTAGAAACTGTAATGTCCGTTGCTTATCTTCACACTCTATCTAAGAGCGTCTCTGGACACCCCAGTTGATCAAGACAATAGTTCTTATTGCAAAGGTCTCATCTTTATCATTCAATCCATTGTCGAACTGGGACAGCACTGAAAGGGAGAGATTCTGGTTACGAGATGTATACAGTGAAATATATATCTGCTTTGAGCCCACAGTTATACTCCCGGCGACTTTCGACCGCAAGCCATGGGATTCTGTGGGCTAGAAGATTACCTGTTTCACGGGTTGGTTCTTCTGGGTCAATCAAAGCGGTGATAAGTAGTGAGGACAAGGCTGTAGAGTCGGAAAAGTCGACGGAAACTAACAAGGAGGTCAACGGTCCATTGCTATCGGCCAAGAGTAAAGGCATGATTGATGTGAGAGCAGTGATCACTGTAAAAAAGAAGATGAAAGAGAAGATCACTGAGAAGATTGAAGATCAGTGGGATTATTTTATTAATGGGTTTGGTCGAGGGATCGTGATTCAGCTTATCAGTGAAGAGATTGATCCTGGTTAGCACTCATTTCCCAACTGGAACTGGTTGTTTTTGTGCAAAAGATGAAATCTTTCTGGTTGTTCTTGAACTGTTTGTACATGAGTTTTTGAGGTTTCCGAGCCTTGGATTCTTTTGTTCTTTAACTGAAGGCTAATGAAAAGTTTACTTCTTTGCTTCTGTAGTGACTCAATCAGGAAAGTGTGTGCTGTCTACAGTGCGGGGCTGGTTGCCGAAGCCATCATCTAGTCATGTTCATATAGTTGAATATGCGGCTGACTTCACCGTCCCAATCGACTTTGGCAATCCTGGGGCTGTTATTGTCACAAATCTTCATGACAAGGAGTTCTACATGTTGGAGATTGTTGTTCATGGTTTTATTGAAGGCCCAATCTTTTTTCCTGCCAGCACATGGATCCATTCGCAGAAAGATAACGCTGAAAGCAGAATTATTTTCAGCAATCAAGTGAGTGCTAGGCAGTAGTGTTTCTTTTACTTCATTTTGCTAATGCTCTCTTACCTTTTTCTGCTTATCTAAAGGCCATTTTGTTTATGACAGGCATACTTACCATCACAAACACCACCAGGCATCAAGGATCTACGACGTGAAGACTTACTCAGCATTCGCGGTAACGGAAAAGGGGAGAGAAAAGCACATGAAAGAGTTTATGATTATGCTCCTTATAACGATTTGGGCAACCCTGATAAAGACGATGATCTTGCTAGGCCGGTCATTGGTGGTAAAGAATGGCCTTATCCTAGACGCTGTAGAACTGGCCGACCTCCAACGAAGTCAGGTTTAGTACTCTTCAGGGAATTTTGTCTGAATTATTTCTAGGAGATTTGTCCAACTTGTTTCTAACCTAGTACATTTTCGATATAGATCCACTCTCCGAGAGTCGTATCGAAAAGCCACATCCAGTTTATGTGCCTCGTGATGAAACTTTCGAGGAGATCAAGCAGAACACTTTCTCAGCAGGAAGGTTGAAAGCTCTGCTTCACAATCTTATTCCGTCTATCGCGGCCACGTTGTCAAAATCAGATATTCCTTTCACTTGCTTCTCTGATATCGATATGTTATACAACAAAGGTGTTCTGTTAAGACTTGAAGATCAAAAAGAAGTAATTCGGAATACCTTCCCGGGAAATGTTGTGGATAAGGTTCTTAGCATTGGAGAAAGGCTACTGAAGTATGAAGTCCCAGCTGTTATAAAACGTATGTGCATTATTCCTCCATTTTTTCCCCAGTTCTGGAGTTTATCTAGTTCTGTTCACATTGCGCCATGTTCTGTACAGGGGATAGATTTGCATGGTTGCGTGATAATGAGTTCGCACGGCAGACATTGGCTGGGGTCAATCCTGTGAACATTGAAGCTCTAAAGGTAAATTTTTCTCAAGTCATAATCTGTTGTTTCTGTTATAAGATTGCACTGTGCACAGTCTACTTGATGCGGCTACAAATCTTTGAGTTGGATTGTTTTTGTATAGGAATTCCCGATTCTCAGCAAACTAGACCCAGCAGTGTATGGCCCTCCAGAATCAGCTCTTAAAAAAGAATTAATAGAGGAAGAACTACATGGAATGAGTGTGGAAAAGGTAAAACGTTTTGAAATATGCCTTCAGCTCATTTTCTTGCCGCTATGTCACTTTATTTCCATGTCCTGTACTGTTCCATCCTCTAGTGCAATGTAGACTAGTTGTGCTGGTTTACCTGACCTTTTTTACAAGCTAAATGAACTGAGAATGAAATTTGTTCCTGCTGAATTAGATATTGGCTTAACTTTTGTTTTTGAAACTTGATGATGTAGGCAATTGAAGAGAGCAGGTTATTTATACTTGATTACCATGACATGCTTTTGCCATTTATCAAGAAGATCAATGCTTTGCCAGATCGAAAAACTTATGCCACAAGGACAGTTTTCTTCTATAATAAGGCTGGTATGCTCAGGCCAATTGCCATTGAACTTTCACTTCCTCCGACGCCTTCTTCAACATACAATAAGCGTGTCTACACTCATGGGCATGATGCAACAACACATTGGATCTGGAAGCTGGCGAAAGCTCATGTCTGTTCAAATGATGCTGGCATTCATCAATTAGTAAACCACTGGTAAATGCTTGGAACTCTAAAAGGTCTTCAACATTGTCATGTCATATGCATCCTTACCTATGTTTAGGTAGTGATTATTAAGTTCTCATCCCTCATCTTCAAGTTGAATTTTTCAGAAAGCAAAGGTGCTATGTTTAGATTTAATGGGACTAGGTCTTGGTATTTGACTGATTTCTTCATAGGAACTGGCTTTTACTCTCATGAACTTTTGTCTTTTGTTGACGATTCTTTTTCTCAGGTTGAGGACTCACGCTTCAATGGAGCCCTATATAATTGCAACTCACAGACAGCTTAGCCAAATGCATCCTATTTACAAACTACTTCATCCCCATATGCGATATACCTTGGAGATTAATGCTCTTGCCCGGCAAAGTTTGATAAATGGCGGAGGGATAATTGAGGCTTCATTTAGCCCCGGAAAGTATGCAATGGAAATCAGTTCTGCAGCCTACAAAAGTATGTGGCGTTTTGACATGGAAGCATTGCCTGCAGATCTTCTCCGCAGGTAGAAAGTCAAGCATATTAATAGGATTAAATTCTTTTCACTCTTCCCTTTCTGCATTATCTCTGAAACAGTACTTCCATTCTGGAGCTTTCCTTTGCTCGATATAGTTGTTGCTGTCAATCTTCATACACACTGATGCTTTGGTATTATTTTAAGGGGCATGGCAGTGGCAGATCCTTCAATGCCCTGTGGCGTTAGACTTGTGATTGAAGACTACCCTTACGCTTCAGATGGACTCCTGATATGGTCGGCCATAGAGGACTGGGTAGAGTCTTATGTCAACCATTTCTACTCTGAGCCCAATTCTGTCACATCTGATATAGAGCTCCAAGCCTGGTGGAATGAAATAAAGAACAAAGGTCACAATGACAAAAGGAATGAACCATGGTGGCCTAAGCTCGAGACAAAAGAAGATTTATCTGGTATACTTACTACAATGATCTGGATTGCTTCAGGTCAGCATGCAGCTATAAACTTTGGGCAGTATCCTTTCGGTGGGTATGTGCCAAATCGTCCTACCCTCCTGACAAAACTCATCCCACAAGAAAATGAACCTGATTATGGAAAGTTCATTCTAGATCCTCAGCGTACTTTCCTGTCGTCATTGCCAACTCAACTTCAAGCCACAAAAGTGATGGCTGTTCAGGACACCCTATCAACTCACTCCCCAGATGAAGAGTACCTAGGAGACGTTAACCATCTGCACAGCCACTGGATCAACGATCATGAGGTGATGCAATTGTTCCAAAAGTTCTCTGCTCGACTAGAGGATATAGACGAGATAATAAATTCAAGAAACAAGGACATCCAGCTTAGAAACAGAAGCGGTGCAGGCATTCCCCCTTACGAACTGCTCCTCCCTTCTTCGGGTCCAGGCGTAACTGGTCGTGGGATCCCCAACAGCATCTCTATCTAGTAGGTTAGACTGGTTTGAAAGTCCCCCACCCATCTGTTCAACAACTGCTAGTGATGGTTTGTAAAATATCTGTATAACTAACACCTCTTCCAAACTTTATGGACCCAACGGATCTCCATGATCCTTCTGAGCTGAGTGGAGACTGGTCGAAAACAACGCTTAAAACCACAGATTAAACTTAAGAACAACAAATTGAGTATGATCCCCCTGAATCACTATTGACCAGAGACTACCTTGGAAGCAGAACATTGGCATGGAAATTGAGTTCCGCAACACTTGCGGCGTAAAGATTATGACTTGGATCAAAGGATACTTCAAGTTTGATTAGTTTCTTTCACAAAGAATCAATGAACTTCCCTTGCCGTATGTTTAAGCCATCGACAGTTATCAGCGGTTAGGGTTTTTCTATTCACTTGTCTATCATACCCACCACAGAAACTGAGACATTATGGACGTACCTCGTTGGCTATAAGTTCCATGATTTGACATCCATCGTTAATCCGTCCAGTAACCCCTTGCACCTGACCTGCTTCGACGTTAGGGTACCTGCCAATTTATAAGCATTATATTTTGATATTGTAAACAAGAAATCTATGACAGCAACAATTCTTTTGTGGTGAATGGTTAGGAAGTGAGCATCATCGGAGGAAGTTCATTGAACATGTAAAATTAACCGACTTGCGGAGCCACAGCTGCGGGCTGCCTCAACTCAAACTTTTATCTGAGTGGGACTGAGTAAGTCTCGAGATCTGCAGGGCAGTCTATTACAACCAGAAAAAAAGCTTGAACACAGGAATGCACAACATCAGTTATAAAGATGAAACATTTATAAGAAGTTTAAGGTTTAATCAGTATTAAATTATTATAAAACTGATTAAAAGTTGGATAAAATTAAAAATTTTGAAATATGTTTGTAGTATCCACCATTATCATCAACTGCTTCAATGTTGTGTCAATTACTGTAGAAGAACTTGCCACATTGCCACAATTGGAGATTCAATCTCGTATGAAGATCAAGTCTTCTTCACCCTATCGAACTACCTACAGATTCGAGTGATTTATAACAGCTATATAAAATTGCAACACAGGAATTACCTTTGCAGAACTTAAAGCGAAACTTCTGCTCCATGAACAACAATTGATCTCTTACTTTTCACACTTGTATCATCGAATTCAATCTGTTTGACTATATTGTGTAGAACCTCAAATCCAAGATAACACTCCTCATAGGTCCCATCTATAATAACCTCCACCTAATGAAGATTCCACTGCACTTCACAAATCTTATTGCTCTCCCAGCTACTTCAACTTCAATAAATTTTTGGCCTCAACATCTTGGTCATCTATGATGATCCACACTATCTAGATTACGTCATATCTTGTCTTTTAATTCAAATGTCATCAATCCATGTACTTCTAGTCTTTAATGTAAAAATGATATTTCATTTTCCCATGTCTTGTTGAATTTCTATCAAAACTTTACAGCTAATTTATTGTGATATTTAGGAATCTTTTCCATCTCTTTTCCACTCTGGTTATCGGTATTTCGTTATCTTTATTTGCCCGTTTTACATTATTTTTCCTTTGACCACAAAACTTATACCTTACTTCGTTTCAAACCTTTAAAACTACCGGTGAAAGTTTCTTCTTCACTACTATACAAACCTTTCACTAAAGGCGTCTTTTCACTTTCTTTTCAATGGTATCACCCTTCACATCTTTTGCTCTTATACACTCCAACAAAATGGCCTTGTTAAGCGTAAAATTCGTTACATAACTAAAATCGATCTCAATCTTCTTTTTCATGCTTCTCTCCCTAAGTTTTTTGGTTTGAAGCATTCACTACTATTGTCTATCTTATCAATCTATTATCCACTCATATTTTTCATTGTAAATAATGAATCACATACACCCATGAAAGGTATTATGGTCATTATTCTTTAAATAACTACCAAAGGTAGTTAAGGTTTTGAATTTAAAAACCAAAGAACAAAAAGATAAATGTGATCTTTTTAACAAAAAATTTTGTACAAGGAGATATGTTGTAAAGTTTTCTTTAACAGGTAGAACTACACAATAATCCAAGTATGTGATTTTTTTTGTTTTTGTATGCATATCGAAAGATCCTGTTTAACATTATTTATGTGATTATGTTCTATCTTGATTATATCTATCATTGGTATCATAGCAGGTAATTTTTTATTTTATATGCATGCTAAAACCAAGATGTCGTAAATCTGTGTTGAAATTTAGCTATTGATGATTTGTGAATAATGATACGAATATCATGACTTTTGATATGTTGTTTCTTACTGTATCATACATCTGGTTTACGCTTCTGTTTTTACTCATTCTATTTCTAAACATAGAAGCCTAGAAATGTTGGGGTTTTTTTCTTCTTTCTTCTAGGTGTACCTGGCTACGACACCAATAAAAAAAAATTAGTTTTTCATTTTTTATGAATGGTCTTCAAAAAGAAAACATTTTTTTGTTTTTTCTCTCTCTAGAGGATGCTTTTATTTTCTGCAACACCAAGATTGTAAAACTCGACCGAATAAGGTTTGAGTTGTCCTTTAGGAGAGAAGCGGTTCCGCTGCCATCAGAAGCCAGAAGAGAAAAGATTAAAAAAAAAGGAAGAAGGAGAAAACAAACCGCAAAGAAGAGGAGGAAGAAGACCTCTCTTCTTGAAAACAACCAAGAGGCACGTGGCCTCTCAAAAGGTGCATTGTTAAACAAATAAGTATAATAAGACAAAAGGCAAACAAATGAGTTTTCGGATATATGTATCATAACAGCCTAGAATGGGTTAAGGCTTTGGGCTTTGAGATCCAACATAACAAGCTTGTGATAGTTTTAGGTTGTAATGATATGTAAAGAAAGGGTTAAAGTTCAATGAATGGGTCATGTCTATGTGATGTCTTATGGGCTATGACTTGGACCCATAATATATGACTTTCTTTCATTAGGATTGAAGCCTTAGGCCTTAATAACCACAATGATGTTGGGCAAGACCTTATTATCTATATTGATGTTTTAAATTAAATGTAGCATAAAAAATTAGAAATAAGTTTTCTAATTTACAAGAACTAATTAATTTATTAAATTAGTTTCTAATTAAATTAAAATATTAGAAATTAGTTTTTTAATAATATTAAAACAGTTTGTTTAGTTAAAATAAACTTATAAATAAGTTTCTAAAACCAACAAAATCATAAATGAGTTTTCTAATTGTATTATTTTTGTTGAATTAAAATTAGACACATGTTTTCTAATTAAATCAAAACTAATTTGTTTAGTTGAAAGTTTCATTAGAAATTAGTTTCTAATTAAACCAAGATAAATTGATTAGTTCAATTATAATTTAAATTAGAAATAAGTTTCTAATTCAATTTGAATTATTCGTATTTGAATATGATTAGATTGGAAATAAGTTTCTAATTGATTAGATATTAATAGCATAATTCGAATAGTTCAATAAATTGCTAATAGAATTAAATTGTTTCCATATTATGAGCATGAGTTAGCAATGTGTTAGACAAAATAATTTGTTATTTTTGTGTACTCTTCTGATTTCTGAAAAATTGTTTTTCAGGAAGATGCCTATTATTAAGCGGACACCTAAGCTTATTCGATGTGAGGCATAAAAGAGACGTGTTGGTAGTATGTATATACAATTAGTTAACATGCGTTTAATGCCTAGAGACGGTCTAACACAACATATTATTTCAGTTAATAACATGATGCAAGAGTTATGCTTTGGAGGTTGTCGAGCTTATGTAGATGTTGAAGTAAAGTACATGACTTTCCTTGCAATATTACCTCAACCTCAAGGCGAACTGTTACGAATTTGTTAGTGATGACATTTATTAAAGAGATGCGTAGAAAGGAGTTAATTAGGACTTTGTATCTTATAGGTCTTCTAATAGAAATAGTAAGAGCTATTGTACATCGAGCTTCACGAACTGTGTCACGCGAACTCGTGAACTCATTTCCACATAGGGTTCGTTTCCTATAGACTGTTCGTAGGTTGTAGCGCATTTAATACAATATGTTGTTTTATAAGAACAAAGTCCTAATTTTTATGTAATATGTTTACATGTATATCATATAGGAATTCGTCTAAAGTAAGGTAATTAGGATTTGATTGTTGTATGAATGATGATT
>JANZXV010000003.1:8251871-8266861 GCA_027576455.1 Erythroxylum roigii
AATTTCTCTCACATCTTAATTACACAGATTACACAGATTATATTTTCAAGGCACTTTAACATGTAATTAATAAGGGTGTATCAGACATTTCATTAACTTTCTTAATAAGTGTGCATTCCTCTAAAACGACACTTATTATAAGTCGGAGGGAATATATGTTTTGGAAAAAGCTGAAGAAGCTAGATGAACTAGAATTTCGAGCTGAAACTTTTTTCCCATGCAACCATCTTTTCGTGGATACGTAAGGATATAATTCACATTATTTAGACACATGCTAAGGGTGTGGCTATTGTAACAGTGTTATAGTATACTTGGAACAGAAGATGTGCGGTCCTCGTATGCGAATGAGTATAAAATTCGTGTCACTGCAAATCGTCACTCGGCAGTGAAAACTATGGTCTTCCCCAATACAAAAGTAACCAGGGACAGCTCAATGAAGAAGATGGTGTTCATGAGTCCACGATCAATTCTCCAGCCAAAAATTGTTATTCCTCCAGGATTGTTCTGCAAATACATCACTGCATAACAAAACATGAACACAAGTTACACCCATTGAGTGAACCATTACTGTAAAGACACTACAAAAGGCACAAAGAAAGAATCATGTATTAAGCTGACAGCGTTTGTGGTGTTTATGTACAGATCCAGGAGTAATGCTCCAATCTATTTGATTTTTGACAGTATCAGCATTGCTATATCTTAGTTAGCTGGTTTAGTTCTTTTGTTATAATGTCCCATTAGTGTCAATTACCTAACATGGGAGAATGAAAAAGGCGTGGAAAATCATTAGTGCCTAGTTTCTTGATGGTTCTTCGACAGCAATGTAAGAAAGAGAATCAAGATTAGCCAATAAATACCGAAGGCTTGCCGTTTGTGATACGAGGACATCTGGGAGGTCAGTTGTGTATTTACTGGCAATGACATGTAATCCATTGACTCCAAATCGTTTTCAGAGTAACTTATCTGAAGACAATTTTGACCATTCATAGCCTCCAAATTCCCCACACTGCTTGAAACTCTGAGTTGAGATACATCAGCAACGCTGCAGGTTGCCAATGCATGCCATCTACCAGCTAAAGATGCAATACCTTGAGCTCTATGGGATATCTTAGTAGCAGCATGCAAGCAAAGAATTATCCCAACAACCTGAACAATTGAGGATACCTGCAATCTCGAGGAAATTTTTCTGTGAACTGGCTTTACGAAAGAGATCAAATAGGTAGTAGAAATGTCTAAAATTTATTATATTTCATTTTGGAACAAGACTTACGGCAAAGTCACCGCCATTTATGATGGTAATTCTACCTCTATAACCAGTGGTCTGCAATAGAGTCACACATTGGCTAGCTGTCACAACACAGAACTGTAGAAGAAGAAACATTCGGTACCTGTGGCTTATCTTGGACAGATTATAACGCAACCGAATGTGCTCCTCCATTAATATCGATACATCGGATTCTCTTTCCAGGAGCTTTGCGTAATCATCAAAGTGAACAACTTGCAAGTTGCAGATGAGATGAAACAAAATGGTGGCCAGTAGATATATGGTACTCAGATAGGTCCAGGAAATGATCAAGCCAAGTAAAATAGTGCTAGACAACCACCACGATTCGTGATGTACATATGATGTGCGAACAACCTCACGCACAATCTTTAGAAGTAAACACGTTAGTGACCAGAAGACAAACAACTGTAAAGAATTCTGCAAAACATAAACATCCCTCTTATATTGATCACAATATCTGACAAAAATCAGTTAAAATTGCAAGTACAGGATATGAAAGATGATAATAACAGAACTGAATGCAGCTGCTTGCACATTTAGTAACGAATAATATTGATGAAAAAGAAAGATCTTATACACGAACATAGCTTAACAAAAGGAAAGCTCTCATACACGAACATAGCTTAACAAGTAATTAGTATCTAAATTCCACAAATTCAATTCATACTTCACAATCTATAAGTTAGCTTAAAACACCAACGTAGATCATGGATATTGGTTGCCAAATGCAATCCAAACCAGACACCCGATAATAAACGAAAATCTCCAAACTTGTTTAAACTTGCGAATCAACTTCAAAAACAAAAGAAATCCGTGTGATCTGTTCGAACAGGGAAAGTAAAAGATCTTTCAAGAGAAGAGAAGAGCTCATTTCCATCCATCATATTCACCTGAACAAATCATTAAAAAACATGCACTTGATAAGAAGAAGTAACTGATAAGATTCTAACCTTGATTTGTTGAACGTATTGGCTACTAGAGTGAGTCATATGGCCACTATATCTGTCAGCAATTATAAACCTTCTGACACCATACTTGCGTACATTAAGCGACAAGCAAAGCAAGGAAACAGCAGCTAAACACGCCTGCATTGCTAGAATATCCAGCTCGAAATCCTCAATTTGGTACATTTCACATTCTGAACAACTGGAGAGCTCTAACATACCAATAGGAAGCAGAACACCAACCACTGCAAAAGCAGCCCATGAAAGCAATGACCATAAAACAGAAGATTGTTTAAAACCCAGAAGTGACAGGAAAGTTTCAAGCTTTTGAAGGACTCGATCAAGAACAACGTCGTCATTTGCTCGCTCCTGTGAGCGTGGTGGTCGTTGATGGTTGTGATTTTGAATTGGATTGAGAAGAGGGGCCCGAGCAGTAGAGGACTGGTCCACTTGTACATGGCTATCCGCCATTAGTTTCAAATAAAGATTCAAACTTGATGGGCTTATCAATGAACTCACAATCAAAGATCAAACCTGAAACAAAGGGGTTTGAAAGCAGACATCAAAGAATGTAGGAGGTCGCTTTAGATTGACAGGATATAAATAATGGCACCTTGCTTTTCTCCTGCAATTCTCATTTTGGGTGCATCGAAAGCATTCTTTCTTGCATTTGAAACAACCCATACTGCCATAACTATCACAAAGGTAGACCAAAAAGAATACTCAAATAGTAGAAAATAGAAATCCAAAACGCAAATTGCACAGCACTGGTTTAATTACAGCCGTCCGCTTAGATGCAGGAGATTTATCATAACCATTGACAATGGCGGGATATAAACCGAAAAGGTCAGTCAAGGATCCCAAAGTTCCATGAGTTCATACGCATAGAAGAATTAAAGTCTAAGGAGGCATTTAAAAAAGGATAGAACTTTCCTCCAAGGAAACAAATGCTTTTTTAAAGTAAGGTAGAGTGTCGACAAGGTTTGGAATCGATTCCTCAGGATGTGCAGTTTGTCACTACCAGTTACTACAAAACATAGCGAGTTCGAAGCTCGTCAAGTCATATCCCATTGATTGTATGGTGTTACATTCCTTTGGATAGAAAAAGATTCAGGTCCCACGTACAAATGAGCGTGAAACTTAAATTCGATGTGGGTCACTAAAAGGATACACCTGACTGTCAAGCAATGACAGTTGTTGCAAGTTCTAAATTCTTATCTCAGTTCTCGGAGGAAGTACGATCGTTAGACGTCATCCATTCCAACTGCTAAAACTTTGGCACAATGGACCACACGAGTCGTGAGATTCGAGATTGGCTATATCTGTGAGCAGAGTATTAGCGGAGCGTGTAATTCAGAAAGCATAATCAAATGTTAAGCCTTGCAAGTTCCCTTAGATAAATTGTTTTACTAAGCCTAAACTGCGAATCGGATTATTCATATGCATTATACACAACGGAACCTCCCCATTCCAAAATGGGACTCAACCGCACACCAAGTGCATATGTTTACGCTTCGTGATAGATTTGGGCTTCATTTATCACTGATGCCTAAGGTCCACATCAATTTCATAACGCCATGCATCATGGACCAGCTAAACGACTTCAATGAAACAGCAGCACTTGGATGATAGCTGAAATTGCTATACGTGTAAAGACCAGATATCCTTCCTGGGAAATTAAAATTGTTTTAAGAAAACCTCTGGATGGTGGAAGTAGATCAAGAATGGTAAGAGGACGCTTTGACAATTTTCCATCTCCAAAGCAATCCATTTTGCAGAAGTGCCTAAATTGTAGTCACATCAATTTATAAGCAACAATAACAACCAGCTTAGTTCAGCAGAAAACTACTACGACGAACATAAAAAGATCTGCAACCAAACAAGTCTGCAACCATACAGATGATGAAATGCATCTAAGACACCTATTTCAGTAGTTGCTCATTGGGTAGACCAACACTAACAAAAAGGCATCGACTACAACCAAATGCATCTACATCAAATCAAAGAATGAAGTAATTCTTTAGGACACGAAAACATATACATTGGATAAACCAGGGAGCTCATTAAATAATTCAGTTCAAGTTTGTGTAGATAGTTTATAAAAAATTGCAAAAGATGTCAACTTCAGAAAACATCTCCCAAGTCCACAATAAGAAAGTAAAATCCAATTGGCAATTCATCACCTGAAGTAGCATCATCAATCAAACAGCAAATCACATTAATCAAGCAGGTTAATCAGCAATCTCTTGTTTAGCACCTTAGAGGAATGCAAAAATCATCTCTGGGAATCTAAAGCTACATGAGAAACAGTAGCGTGAACAAACTTCCAGCACCACATACAATAACATTCTGGCACATCTGCACAAGTGATTTCAGCAACGTCCACTTACTCTAGAATTCACGAATATGCTCGCTGTTGAAACTACCATTCTAAGGATATAAGATTACCACAAAGCACAAATGAAGCAGCTAGTATGTGAGCTCATAAGAACACACCAAAGCTGGAGTAATCATACAACACTGGCAGTCAAATTAATCAAATTAAGAACAAATCAAGGTCTGTACAGTACCTCTAGTGTGCCTGAAGACTACTAATTGAAAGTTCTATAAAATCCACAGAACACAGGTAACCTCCCAGACCTGCTTGCTTTGATACTGCAGTGACATCCACAAACAATATCATGAAGAGATTCTGGTTGGTTAAATCTTCAATCTTCTCTCATCGTCAGTACAGAAACAGCAGAACAGAATGGCAGAAACATTTTTTTCATTGTCATTGAATTTGTTTATCTTTCAACATTATTGAACAATATCACTGAACCACTAGTTCCCTTTTATAGTACAAATGTATCTTTAACACCATGGTAGTCCCTAATAACATTGCATAATGCCAATTCTTTGAAACATAACTGCCAAAGTGATCCACTTTCCCCAAATCTGCTGTTATATATTTTCGAATTATTACAGAAGCAAATCAATATGAATTTGCTAATTTAAATAATTGATAGATCAATAAGGTTGTTTTAACCTTTCAAGTCTTGCGGACAATAAAGTAGTCAACCACTAAATATTGCAAATTAAATTGATGAAACAAAAGATAGGTCGATGGTTAGTTTTTGTTGGTTCAGGAGAGGGGAAAGTGAAAAAAATAGGACACCACTGCAGCTGCAATTGTGAAAAATATTATCAAAGACAACTCATATAATAGATGAGAACACCCCCAATCCATAACCTGGCATCCGATGTCTGAATTTATTATTTTATCTTATTACACCACAGATGTTTTATCTTTAATGCCAAGGAATCTCAAAATATTTTCTTTGACAAGTGCCATTCAACTCCAAAATTGCACATTGATCATAAGAACCCAATCCCAACAAGAAAGAGCAATATATCCTTAAAGCATGTAACTGAAGAAGTTCAAACTCACTTGAAAACGGGCTTTTCGCATCATATTGGTAATAAAAGTTTCTTCTTGTTGAAGTTCATTACTAATAATCTAAACGCAACATATTTTAGCAGAATAAACTATAAAAGCCCAATGAGCAGCCACTATGGATGAGAGAGATAATTCCGAACACATTCCACGAATATCAAATTGACTAATTACCTTGGCCGTACATGGTTACTGTTTATATCTTCACCAATGAAAAGCTAAGAATGTCTCCTCCACTTCACACCACCGTCTCTTGCAAACACAATGTTAATATTAAAATAGCTGGAGCTGATAGGAGGAAGAAAATCCATATTGTTTCTAACCTTGAAAGTTTTAATAGAGTTTGTTACAATGTACTAGTGTAAATATGTTACATACACAAGTAACAGCTGAAACTGATCTTTTTCAAGGGCTATCACGCCACACCTTGCGATGCAAGCAGTGTCATAGATCCATTTTCTATCTCGATATCAGAGCTGGAGAACAAGTTAACCTGCAACTTAACTATTTGATGGGAGGAGGTAAATAGTTCATCCACCCAATCACCACAGAAGCCTGCTAAAAAAAGTATGAATGATCATCTGACAATCAAAGTTCGCAACTTCCTTTCAAGTGATATCTCTCACCTCCACTATTTTCAATGTTAGTAACAACATAATTATCTTGTCCAGATAAAAGGGATCAAGGTTGGAAACTTGATATTCAACCAAACAATCCACCAGATCCTAGTTCCCCTTGTTGTAACTCCTTTCGCCGCTGCTCTTCCAAAGGATCTGGACTCTTCATTATCCTTCGCAGACGCCTGATTGTAAGATTAAAAAGATCAAAGATAAATATAAATGAAAAGAAGAATTCTACTTAAAACTCAATGCTTTCTAATTTCCAGTCAGTACAGGATACCTGTCTTGAGCATGTTGAGCAGGAAAAGTAGGCATAAAATCTTTCGACTTCGGAAGAGGAACCTCACGAAACCACTCATGGTTAAGAGCAGCTTCAGCAGTTATTCGCTGAAAGATGGGCAAATATCACCACATTATTAAATCCACTCCAGCATATGAAATTAAAGAACCTAGTTAAAATATTGTTATCTACCTTCTCAGGGTCATAGGTGAGAAGTTTGTTTAATAAATCAAATCCAGAATCAGATAGCACCGGAGAACCAGTGAAAGATGTAGCTGGGAATTTCTTACGCAGTAAGTTATACCTGAAAGGAGTATACCAGAAGGTTAACATACAAAAAAAAGAATGATGATTAACTGAAAGTGTCACCAATAGAGCCCAGATAGCCAGACCATAATCACCCAGCTGGAAGCCTGGGAAAACAGTGGCAAAAATAAGAACTTAATGCTGTTGTAAATCTCAAAATAAATGTATGAAAAGCCAGTACTTACTGATGCTTAACAAAATTGACCTTGACCCCAGGCAACTTGGAAAACCCAGGCCATATTGTCTCATTCGGGGTACCAAGGGTGCGAAAAATCTGTAATTGAGGTAAAAACTAGTCAGCTCACTGCCAACTAAATAAAGATAACGTGCCTTTAAATACAATACAAATTAGTGATCAAAATCAAGACAAAGATAACAAAACAAGAGTACATTTTCTCTTCTATTATATGTTATGTTTGCATGGAATACCTTGTCAAGTTGATCAAATTCAGTTTTTCCATTGAATAAAGGCTCCTTTGATAATAGTTCAGCCATAATACAGCCTAAAGACCACATGTCAATAGCAGTTGAATACTGCTTAGCTCCTAAAAGCAGTTCAGGTGCCCTGCAAGCACACCAAATAACCTCAAGAATGGCACTCCTAAAACATAGAAACAGATAGCCACCAAGATAAACCATATGGTTTGTTGGGAATAAACAGGAAAGACAAACACTTCAATATTTTCCACGGTTGAATTGTAAGTGTACAACTCGTTTTTATCACCACCACGAGTTACATTTAAGGTTGAAAAGAGTGGAAGTAACCACATAATAGCAGAAAGTTGTACAACCATGGTTCTGAGCAGTAGGAAAGAATCAAATATAGCAATTGAGCTTTAGGCATGCATGCACAGTTTATTAACCAAATATTGTCTCATCCAGCATAACCATTATCTGAAATCTCAAAAATGCTTTCAAGCAAATCATAAAATTCAAACATGTAAGGAGCACATAACTTCACCACATAAAACAAGAAGTAAGCCTTCATGAAGATCTTAAACCAGCAAAGTAAATTGTATGAATTGGAAGTATAAGGAACACAGGACAACAAGAAGAGCAACAACAGAGTGAAGCAATGTTTACCTGTACCAAAGAGTAACAACTAAATGAGTATATGGTTTCAATGGGCTTCCATATTGACGAGCCAGCCCAAAGTCACATATCTTCAACTCACCCCTATTATTTAACAATAAATTTGATGTCTTCAAATCTCGATGAAGCACCCAATTGTCATGCAGATACTTGATACCCTCTAATAGCTGAAGCATTAAACATTTGACTTCACTCTGACTAAATGGCTGCTTCATGGACTCCATGAGTCCTTTTAAATCATGCTCCATGTACTCCATTACCATGAAGATGCTATCAAGGTTACTCCCCACCACAACTTCTTTTACATCAACAATGGAGGGATGGTGAAACGAAAGAAGAACGTTAATCTCCCTCAGTGATGTTAGGGGAAAACCTTCCCGTTCTTTCTCCATCTTGACCTTCTTCAAAGCAACAACTTCACCTGTCTTCTTATCTCTAGCCCTATATACAACACCATAAGTACCTTCATCTATCTTATTCAGTCTCTCAAACTCATCAACACTTCTACAACCCAAAAGCATGTTAACACTTCTTTGAGGAGGTCCTGCAGGTTCTGGTGTCTCACGAGAATCATCTTCATCCCCTGAGTCAGTATCAGAGTGGCCACCACTACTCCCATCATTATCATGTTCTTCATCAATAACCATGTAGTCATCCTTCTCAGAATCATTGCCAGTTTGAGACCTTGCACGACTGCCTCGCTCATCAGCAGATGAGCTGCCTTTGACTCCATCAGAACCCTCCCTCCTCATGTCTCCAAACTCTGGGGTTAATGACTTATTCCGCAACCTCAAATCCGATGACTCCACCTGAGACACCTTTTTCCTTCTTTTAGACGTCTCCCGATCCTCTACAATTTCCCCTTCATCAACAGGAGAATTTTCACCAGCCGCCCATCTTGAAGATGATATATTCCGTGTTGGTACATAATCCTCATCATCTACCTGCCCTTCACGATCAGCACCCACCTGCCTATCCTCGTGAGGTGAAGAAGTTAACTCAACAGGAGACTCCAGAGAGTCCAACATGGAATATCCAACTGGCTCTTCAGTCCCTGGACCTGTTCCTGGTGAAGAACGATGAAAAGCTTGCTGTATATTCCCTTTAATGGGAGATATTTCTACACCTCCATCTGGGATAACACTAGGTGACTGGCGGTAAGACTTGGGTAGAGGTGGCGGTGGAGGAAGTGTGGTTGCTGCAGCATTTGTCCTGCCTTTCGATGAATGATTTACTTCTTTCTCATCTCTATCCCAAACAATAGGAGAAAATTTTCTCTTCTTCTCTACAGGAGCCTGTGTACCATTCTCCACTACGTTAGCAACCTCAATATTGTGAACCTGAGATTCAGACTCAATAGCATCATCAGAGCCACTCTCACTGGACAGCTCACCAGGCTCTCTATCCACATTCCTAACAGATAACCCAAATCTCTGTGATCCATAAGCTCCTCTTTTCCCACTACTGCCTGAATCACTCCTACTCGAAGAGGATCGATACTCACCATTACTGGCCTCTCTCTCCTTTATATCCTTCTGTCTAACCCTAACTCTATCTTTGTAATCACGATCTCCTTTATATCTCTCCCTTTCCCTATTACCATTCCCATACTCATCTTTCGAATATGAAAAATCCCTCCTTGACAATTCAAAATTAGACTCTCGGTCCCTAAACTCGGTATCTCGATAAACCCCATGTCGCCCAGCCGCCATGAATTTGCAAAAATCAACGCCGGAATATAAACCCACTGTCACCCGGGAAATAAACCCTAAGACCCCTCTTACAAAATCAACAATTTTCCAAATCAAAACAAAAAAGCCGAAACCCCAAGACCAATAAGCAACACTAGAATAAGCAATACGAAGCAAAAGAAACCAACTTCAGGTCAGCTACAAATCCCAAAATTAACTTTTGAAACCCCAAAAAAAGAAACAAACAGAACAGACCGAAACCCTAGAAATCAAACAGGAAACAATGAGGAACAAAAATAAAAGAAAAGACCAAGAAATATGTAGACAAGGAGATAGAAAGCGCGATGTGAGTTTGAAGGTTAGGGTTAAGGGAAGTGAAATTGAGAGGAAAATTATGGCTTACCGGGAAGGAAAAAGGCGTCGATCGGAGCGAGAGAAAGGGGGGCGAAATTGAGAAGAAAGCAAACAGCAGACGCTATCAAAGAGAGAGAGAGAAGGGGATTAGGGCCTTCCAGTATTTTAAAAGGCTGCGCGTGCTTTTACCTCCAATCATGGGCCTTTCACTTTTTCTTCACCTTTTCTTTTTCTCTTCTCTAACAAATAAAATAAGATAATACATTATAAGACGTCTTTATATTATATGAACAATAATTTTAATTTATTTAATTGAATTTTACACATTTCTTATTCTCTTAAATAAACAATTTTAGGAATTAAAAATAAATCATGGAAAATTTTTGAGTCCAAAAGCTTTGACCATCTATTTTATTCATAATGGTATACTTTTTGCTTCACTAGAAAGGAGTCATTACATAGCCAAATTGAATCAAATCAATTAGTTTAGTACTTGAATTCTTAAAGTTAGAACCTAAGGCAATTGATAAAGTTGTTCCGTAATTATAAGATCATAAGTTCACGTCACGAAACAATCTCGTTATAAAAATATAAAGAGAATGTTGCATATATTATGACCATTTCCTAACTTCTAGAGCAAAGAGGCTTCTGCACTGAGTACATAGACTTTAATTTCGATTCTTAATTTAAAACCTCTTAAGATTGTTGGATTTAAGATTACACTGTTATTAAATATCTTTACAAATTAAAATTGATTTAGTTTGTTATTGAACTTATGCATAACACGTCACAACAAGAAGTGAGACATTTGAGGACCCTAATTCATGAACCCAACTTGCCAGCTTAATTTTAGCTCGGGTTTTTCAGGGCATGGGTCTGCTTCCCCAAAACATTAAAACGACGTTATTTTTGAATTTTTTTCAAAAAATATAACCTGATGGGCCAAGCCTCCCGTGGCCCATTCGGTCGCGAGCCGGCCAACTCTGGCCATTTACATGCATAAAGTTAGGCTTACGAGCAAATGAACAATTCCACACTAAATTTGGTAACAATATTCTCCTGCTCTTCTTACATGTCTTGACTAACACAGAAGCATTTCTAGGATAGTTTGTTGATTGTACTTGTTCCCAGCACAATTACATAGCTTGGAATTGGGGCTAATATTATAGAGAAGAATCTCCTTAGATTATAGATTAAGAACGTGTTTAAACATCAAAGAAAGTTTTGGTACGGTGGCTCTTCAACAAGCAGCAGGAAGATTAAGCTCTTATTCAAGAGTTTTGATTGTTTGTCCACTCAAAGGTCATTAAACAAGTGCTCTTAGCAGGGGATAATCATATCACCTTCCTCTTCAAACTGCAATGATGGGTGAGATTTAAGTTCCTGTTTCATGTATTCCTCTACAAGTTATTTTTCATTAGAAGAAATAAATGCCATGGACACAATAACGAACTTCTCGTGATCTTCTGCTTGCATGAATTATACAGATAAACAAGTCTCTCTTGCTCATTCAACATCAGAAATGTTTCGGGCGAAACCATTTTAAGAAACTGAAATATGAAATGATCCCGCAAATAAGCAAATTATACAAATATGGAAAAAGAGACCGGATAATGGTTATGGAAGATTATTGAAAATATGTGGAACATATTATCCATTATTGCTACCAGCAAAGGGATGGCAACTTAAAAGAGAACGATGAGGGCAAGTGACCATTCCTTCTTATGTAATCTGCCCTTTCAGAAGTCTCAACAGCTTTCTCATTCAGCTTGGCCTCTGCATTTGCACGTTTCTCTTCAGCGACTCTTTTAGTTTTTGCGAGTTTGTTCGCCAACTTTTCTTCTGCTCGAGCTTTCAGTCTCTCAGCTTTCACCTGTGATTTAGACATTCATACATACATGCATAAGATAGCAGAGCCACCATGCTATTCTAGCTATAATCAATACCTGGTAGTCAGTAACTGAGTAGGTAGAAAACGAATCAGATGGCTCTATGATAAAGATTTTCAACAGAAATAGGTTTGGTCCAGTCGAAGCATAGTTGCAAACATGCTTAAAATCACAATTAGCAAGGAATGTAAATGCAGCAATTTTAGAAATTATATGCACTTGTTCCAGGGCAATTTATCAGTTTCGAAAAGCTATATATGGCAGATCAGATTCATGCTACTGGCCAAATTAGATCACAGCAAATCTGTTCTGGTAAGTGGTCCTGCTGATGGTAAACTAAAGAACTGAATTGCTGGGCCTGAAGAGCAAATGCAAGGTACTTTATAGCAGCTTACAAGAAGCAATAGATCCAAAGATAGACCTGGGCTGTCCTAAAACGAGACTAATAAACTTCCTAGGTAGAGAAATACCTCCGTTTTCCTCATTTCCATTTCTGCTTTCCTTTTCTCGTGATTTTCCCAAGCTTGTATCTTAACCTCTTCACGCTTATATCTGCAGATGACCAATATTATCACACAACTAAAATTCAAATTACCAAACTGAGAAAGCGGAAAAAGAATTAAAGAGTAATACTACTCACCTGGCCATATATTTGGCACGCTCTGCCTCATCCCAAGCCATTGCTCTCTTTTCCAGGGGATTCACCTGCCTTGCTTGATCTAACTGCTCATTCTCGTTCACCTTGGAACCATTTGATTCTTCAATATAACGCCTGTTTGTACTCCCTCTGGCAGTAGAACCAGGTTCACCTCTAGTCTCACTCAATGGTGCACCTTGTTGATACCCTTCTGAGCCTTGCAATGCAAGTTGACATCTAGCAGGAGTTGAAGATCCTGAAGATATGGGGCTTCTGGCTACAGGAGTTCTAGTTCTTATTGGTGTTGCTGTTCTTGAAGGCTCTTGGCTTGCTATAGGAGTCATTTCAGTCCCCATATCCCTAACACATATTGATCTAACAGAAGAGGTTGTTGAGTTCTGCACAGGTTTGGTGATTCTCCAAACTGAGTCATCACAGTCCACTTTCTTTGTCTCCACTTCATACTGATTCTTAAGAGGAGCAGGGCAACCATTTGTTGCTTCTCCAACTTCTTCTTCACTTGAATAGTCCTGTTCTTGCTGTGGAACAGGTGTTATCAGTCTCCTGTCATCAGCGTTTGAGTTTCTTGGCTTACTTTGGTTTTTGTCTCCTCCTCTTGACAATCCCACCAGCCATTTTTGAGCATCATCCCATTTTGATGGTGTCGGTTTGCCTAAAGCTGTTCTATGATGAGAATTTCGATTAGCTCCGTTTCCTTTATGGAACTCGAAAGTAATCGCACTGCTACTCGAAATCTCCTGAGCAACTCCATGGTTGTAGCACCCCTTATCCTCTATAGATCTCATTCTCTCAACAAAGCTTTGCACAAGCGGACACAAGAAACTATATTGTGACTGTGACAACTAAGAGCTAGGAATCCTACTTGATTCACTATGCTAATCTGTGAATACCCCACCTTCAAAGAGGATATGATGAAAGGTAAAAAGGTCAAGATCCTAGATATAAACTAGTTTAAATAACAAACTAGGAACAGTGACAGATCTGGGGCCTATATATAGGACCCGAGTACGTTGCCATTTTAGTTTCTACTTTACCTTGAACTTAGGGGACTATGACCACAAGGTGATCACCTGAAGATTAACCAAAGATTGCCCCATAGATTTTCTTCAAGACATACATGACCAAACACAAAGGACACATTAAACCTCTTTACCAACACACTATGCAGAAATCCCTGGTTTAACTTGACGAGTCACATAGATAACAGAGATTCCAAAATGGTACCATCAAACCAAAACCAATAATGTAAACAAGGAACTTCCAAAATATCTCGAGCTTGCTTCTGTCACTCGGGACCTAGCTGCATTAAAACCCTGATGGACAACGAAAGGGTCCTCAAGTTAAACTCTACTCATCCATATCTTACAACAAAGAAAGAGAACAGGGAGTAAAAGAAAACGAAAGAAAAAGACTAAAACAGCATAGTATAGCAAGTACGTTCTGTCTATTAAGCCTCAAAATCAGAACCCGTCAAAAGCTTCATAATTGTTAGAGAGCCCACCAGAATATTGATCAAATAACTCATCTTTTTGGTTTCACAGCAACAGTAAAAGCTCAAGACATATAAGGGTTTTACAGGAAAAGCTCATCAGCAAAGAATAATCCGTTAAAAACTATAGATTTTGCAGACAAACCAGGAGGAGGGTTACAAGATGGGATGGTTTAGATCCATCTTTAACATTAAAATACTAAAGAACAAACAACATTGCATGGTGGAAACTCGAACCGGCCAGCATTTGTGGCAGTAATACTAACAAAATAACACATTATAATAACCAAAAACCATAACTTTTTTTTCACTTTGAAACTTGTGCGCAAGTGTTTTATAACCAAGTGAGACGGCCTCTACGGTTGTCCCTTTAACGGTAACTAAACGGCGGTCGCTTGCTTAATGGGAGGCACGTGGACGGGGTAGATACACCGGAGAGTGGTGGTGGCTCGTGGGGTGGGCAAAGGTTGTGCTCTTCTGACCTTTTCACGTGGCTATGATGGGCTACGTGGGGCAGTGGTATATAGTATTATAGTAATAACTAATAATAGTTTTGACGAATTGACTGTTTATGAATTGATCGGGTGTGGTCTCGTTTACATCTCTGACCATGGTCCCGCAACCAGTGGGTACTGGTGACAGTGAGTTGGCAGCGTTAGGAATGCCTATTGCTCCTTTGGATGGGACCACTAAGACTTATTTCCTTCCGGGGGGGCCGCGTGGGATGTCCCTGGCCCACAATTAATGTAATATTTATTAATAAATTATTTATTTTATTAATATAAATAATTTAAAATATTTTTTATAATTCAGAAATTTTAAATTAACGAAAAATTATGTACATCAAGATATTGTCAAAGTAATAGTCTCTAAGGGTCCGTTTGGTTGAGCTTTTGTCAGTAGAGCTTTTGCCAGTAGAGCTTTTCTGAGAAGAGCTTTTTTTAAA
>JANZXV010000003.1:8286300-8296754 GCA_027576455.1 Erythroxylum roigii
ATACTAATTAGTAATATATATATTTGTTATAATAATAATAATAATACTAATAATAATAATAATAATAATAAATTTAAAAAGTAGTATTAATAATAAACTTATTTAGTATATAAATATATATATAGACACACACACACGAATATAAAATAGAGAATATTTTTAGGTAATTATACCATTGAACTACAAGTAGATGGATTATAGTCTCAAGATACTTAACAAGTGGAAGATTTTTCCACCCGAAGGGAACTTCTTGTTCTGGCATCTGCATGAACCCATGCCTCAGGTTAGGTATTACTTATTATATGTTAGCCACGTTCTGGCATTTAAAAGCTTCCATGTTTGTGTAACCTAATCCTGGAAATGAAACCTGTCATTTATCGTCACCATTGGTTTTGAAGGCGTCAAGCGCGTTGTAAGGGACAATACTTAGAAAATATTTTCAGGATATGCCTTGTGAAAATGATGGAATTCAATTTGTTCATACTATTACTTCCATGTTTGGAGAGTACTAAACATAACTTGTATCTGGTTTGTCGATTCATCGGTGCATCTCCATAACAGGTTGCTAAAGCTGTTAACATGTCTACATAGTCTTAGGACAGAAATGAGGCTACATTGCCTGTTTTCTGAGAGTTAGCGCACACTATGCCTTCATCTTTGTTTCAGAATGGAGAGGAGGGCCTGATGTTTTGGGGAATGACTTTGATGTTTAACCTTCAATTTCCCCTTCTTTGTATGTGTCAATAATATGTCATCAGTCTGATAGGAGTAGAAGATGGTTGCAAAAAGACTTCAAGTGATTGACAGTATCCTTTTATTAACAAGCCTCGTTAACATTCTTTATAAAATCCCTATACATATTCAATATACAACCCACAGAACAGAAAACGTTGATCGTCTCTCCTCAGTTTAAAAGGAAACAAAAAGAAACAGAAGCAGAACTTTAGTAGAAAGTTCATGATGTCCTACTCTCCGTGTCTTCACAGAGCTATCAAAATTTCATATTTGTACAATCATTTTACACCACAGATGAAGCGGCACGCTTGAGATTATAATTTGGTCGATTCTGACTTATTGAATCTTCAATAGCCAGACCTTGAGCACCGAAACAGAAGTACTGATTCATCAATCTTTTATTCAAAGACGCTTGTTTATGCTTCAATGGGCGATTTGATTGTGAGGCTTCTGCAGTTCCAACACTCGTCTCTTTATCGAACGAAGAAGATGAAAACACGGATGACCCTGAAAAGGGAACAGTAGGAGACTGACCTGGAACACTTAAATGTGGCATTGTCTGAATAACACCGTGCATTAGCCCGGAAGCAAATTTCTTTCTAGTCAATGGACTTGGAAGACTATTGCTCACAGATAGTGTCCTTTTGTTGCTTGACATCTTGTTTGAGTATTTCTCCCGCAGTGGAATTGGAGATCCTTCAAACCTACCGCATAAGTTGATTGAAGCCAAGGAATCATCATCTCTAAACACTACTACATTAGCAGCTTGTGCGTCTCTCTTTCTCGGCCACCGAAGTAGAGATTTTAAACGCCTTGCTGCATAATTTAGTGAACCAGACTTCTTACTATCCATAGAGTCAGGTGTGTTGCATTCAGTTTGTTCGCTCAAGCATCTACTATGATCCATACTTTCATCGCAAGTAGCTTCAGATGCATTCTCAATGCCTGTGTACAAGAATATCTCAGCATCAGGTATTCTAAATGAAGTGCCAGGACTGTTCCCCATGCCCTGCCCTATTAAATGGGAAACAATATCATTTCTAGCCAGAGAATCGTGGCAATTAGAGATCCCTCCTGCAGAAATCAATTGCTTAATTAAAATTTCGGAAGACGCTGATTTTGGTCGTCGTTTGAGGAGATCTAATGGAGTCATGCCATCAACATCACGAAGATTCAAATTGATCGATGGAACAGTCATTAGAAGTTCCACCAGGTCAGAATTAATATTCTCAATCACAGCGATGTGAAGGGCTGTTCTTCCATCATTGTTCCTGACATTGATAATGTCTTGGATGTTCACAATGTTACCATTCACAACCTGCTTCATAAGCTCAACCTGTCTGTCCACTCTTCGGAAACCAGGAGTTCGAAAACCTGAGACCGCCATATGGAGGAACGTATCTCCATCATTGTTAACTATGGAGATTAGTACGGGTGACTTCTGCATCAGAAACTCTGCCACAGCTAAGTAACCCCTGTAAATGGCCACATGTAGTGCTGTGTTCCCTTGATAATCAGCAGAGGTAATTATATCAAACGATTCAATTAAATGTTTGATTACCTGCACAAATAAGGATCAATAGTTTATATAGCTCTTATTTCTACAGAAGATCAAAGCAGCACATAAAAGACACATCCATAAGGAAAAAATGAAATTTACACCTGCCTGAGCAGAAGATAAAGTTGGTAAGTATTGTATGAAACAAAAAAACTACCATGAACAAAAAGCAGTGCACGTAAAAGACTTAAGAAAATGGAAAAAGCAAACGAACAACCTTCTGATTTCTGAAAACTTCTTGTGGATATTTTGGCCTATACTATTAACAAGCTGAAAATGGAAAAACCTTGGATGAAGAAACTACCTTGTACAGGGAAAGAGAAACCAAAATGCTATTAGTACTTGCCAAGGGGAAAATGTCATGAGGTTTAAGAATAAGGAAAGTTTTAAGGAGAGTCTCTGAGGAGGCTGTATCCTATTCAACTACTCAAAAGTGAGCATTCTCAATTTCAATAAAGCAAAAAGATAGCAACTAGAAAAACATCTGAACTGCCATAATCTATGTCCTTCATTCCAAAACAGTAGTTCTAAGGTTTGCTGCTCTAAGAAGATGCATTCTAGGTGAGATTGACTCCTGAATTTGACTATTTTCTATTTGTTTTTTGTTCGTCTTGTAGCTTTTCCAGACCCTTACCAGGATTTTATCAACTCTAATGTCGGATTTAAGATGCCCAATATCTTGCTCCACCCAAAAAAAAAAACAATTCATGAAAAAAAAAAGTAGACTAAGTTACAGAATCCATGAGGCCTAAACCAGAATAGGCCTTACCTCAACCTGTCCTCTTCCAGCTGCAGCATGCAAGATAGTGGATCCCTGGGCATCTCTATAAACCAAAGCATCAGAGCAATCATTCAGGAACTCCTTTAAAATCTCCAAATGACCACCCCTAGCTGCAGCATGAATAGCCCTGTTCATGATCTCCCACCTAAAATCCGATTGCTTCTCACTTATCTGCTCCTTCAACTCTCCTTCAGAGTCAAGGTCACACCGTGAAGTAGAGAAATCAAGCAAGAGCCTGAAGACCTCAGAATTCTTGCCCCTGGCAGCAGCAAAAAACATATCGGTGATACCATACTCACCTTCACCAAAAACAAGAAGAGGATCTCTCTGCAACAAGTCCAGGACAAACCCCACATCACCAGCTGATGCAGCTGTGTACAAAAGCCAACCACCATAACCAGCTCTAATGAGAGTGTTATAACCTCTTTTTGTTTCGCATTCTAGGAGAAGCTTCCTGGCTACAACAGAGCGACATTTGGACACACCATTGAATTGTTCCTCGTCATCCCAAACGGTTTCAAGTCTCCGAATTCGGCGAAGAGAACTGAGCTTTATGAGAAGGTTGGTGTCAAGGTGAAGAAGCTCCGTGACCAAATCATAGAGACCATTAGCAGCAGCAAAATCAATTGGTGACGCATACCACCATTGGTCTCCAGTGCTCTCCCATCTAAGAGGGAAATATGAAGGTGGCATGTCTATGTTTATAGATCAAATCCAACAACTTGTGAAGTTCACAAAATACCCAGATGAGTCTGATTCAGAAAACACAGAGAACTCAAGAGTTCCGCACGTAATTGTAGAGATTGCATATAAAAGAAAAACACTACTTTATCAAGGGCGTTAACCACGTGATGCCCGCGAAATCAAAGATCTTAAAAGTGAAAATGAACGCATGATTCCAAAAAGATTGCATCTTTCCTTACAAAGTTCCTGAAAGCTAAGAGAATAAACAATCCTGGACTATATGATTAAGGATCGGCTTCATATCAGAAATTGTCTAAGAAAATCAGAAGACCCCAGTTTTCGAGAAAACCAGAAAGAACCACCAATAAGCTGCTTAGAGCCAGAGAAGGAAGAAACCATTATCTGCGAGGCATTATTGTAGGGGCTATAGACAGATGACTAACTAAGAAGACACAGAATAAATCAAAAAAAGACACCACCTTTACACTGTTTGCAGCAGATAAGAAAGCGAAGTGGCCACCATTGGTTTTAGATTTTTTGATAAAATTATGCAAAAAGGGAACAAAAAAAGAGAAAAGCAAGCAAACAAACAAATTCTGCATAGAAAGGTTTTAGATTCTTTAAGCTCGTGAGGTTAAAATATTTGGGTAGTTGGGATCAACGTTATTCCGGATTTGACGGGGATAGCTTGTTTCATTCATGGCAATGAGACAACAGATTACAAGAAACCGGTGACAGTTGGCAATGCATTGGGTAAGATTGCATTGGTTGAAGAATGTATCCTTCACCTCTTGATATTATGATTATGAATCCATTATCTAAACACTATTTGCAAGCATGTCCTTCACCCCACCAGCCAATTATGAGTGATCTTAATAATGAATTCTCAGTAAAGAACATTTGGCAGTTTAGTAACAACCATGAAAAAGACGTTGAATCTGTTGTTAAAGTAGTTTGTTGAGCTCAATTTCTCGTACCTAACCAGAGCAACGAACCGCTGGGACGGTCTAATTGGTGCTTTCATTCGCTTTTACGTGCGTTGGAGATTAGCCTATCCAACCGCAACCATTCCAAGAACCTAATGCTTTAACAAACCAAATGATTGTGGTCCAAATAGTATTGAGATTATTTCTTTAGTTAAAAGCAATATTTTAAAATCAAATCAAAATTAACCCTGTAAAATAAAATATTTAAGGTTTAAAAGCTTCAACCATAATTAGACCGTCGTAAAATTAGCTAAAGATTAGACAAAACTAAAGAATTTGAAATATGATTGAAAGAGAATATTCTTACCTATCGAAAGATTTGAAGTTAAATTGAAAAAAGAGGTTGTAAAATAAAAATTAATTAACCGATTAATCAATACATTTATTAATTTTTAACAACAAAAGTTATTAAAAATATCGAACCAAAAATTAACAACCGAAGTAAAAAGTTGGACGATTTAATTTTTATGATAATTATTTTCGACCTTCTTATTATTTGAGAAAAAGAAAAGTTGACATTTGGTTGAAGAATGGCAGCAATTGAGTAAAGCGGAAATGGCATGGTTGAGGCCTCGTTGGTACATTGTTAACCTAACCAGGTTAAATGCGAACGTTACTATGGTGAGGCAGTTAGGAGACAATCCTGAATGCTTTCTTGTGGATTCAGGAACAAGATGGAAGCATGTGG
The DNA here is from genome assembly GCA_027576455.1 of Erythroxylum roigii. Taxonomy (NCBI): domain Eukaryota; kingdom Viridiplantae; phylum Streptophyta; class Magnoliopsida; order Malpighiales; family Erythroxylaceae; genus Erythroxylum; species Erythroxylum roigii. The sequence goes on from JANZXV010000003.1 coordinate 8,291,733, forward strand.
CCATCCCTCTTTAGTTCTTTTGTCTTTAATGCCACCTCTTTTGTTTTATGAAATTATTGGAATCGTCGTATTTTATGATTTGTCAACGTAAGATGTTTACATAGTTTAATGTACTCACCTTGGTCATATGGTTGTGTAAGAGTCATACGCATCTACCAGCTCATTAGACATAGTTTAATGTACTCACCTTGGTCATATGGTTGTGTAAGAGTCAAACGTATCTACCAGCTCATTAGACATGGTTAGTCATCTTCATGCCAAGCGTCGGTGCCATCTATGTAGAGTGTTAGGATTTGGAACTGCAACACTTTTGTTTTGATCAAGAAAATTGGATCACGAGATCTACTTGCTCCACCCCAGCACCTTTTAAGAACAGAACGGATAGACAATGTCATGTGATTCAGCGTTTCCAGATGTGCATATAAGTGCCAAAGTGAGTACAAAAGATAAGCACAAGTCCAAAAACGGTAACTTTGTTGTGCACTAAATGATTCGAAGCTCACTAGTCCAAGGGGAAGAGACAAGCCATGTCATGCGGCACGTCTTTATATGCACAAAGCTCCTAGTTAGAATCTACAGTTATGGTCACGGTAAACTAAACCAACAGCTTAATCAACACTCATAAATTCATTAATCACTTGATAACTAAATTATTCCATGGTTAAGGTTTAATTGATCCGGTTGCTGCATCCTTGTTCTACAGCCCTCGACAAAAACCAGAATTTCCATTTCCCAATATGAACAACAGGAATTTCAGCGGTCAAATCCATTTTTAGGAGGCGCTTAGTTCATAGAGGGTAATAGGAATAGAAATAGGAATAGGAATAAATATAGTGAGAAATGATAATGGATATAATCATTATAATTATAATTAGTCTGAGCTTCCGGGGGCATGCTTGCTAAGGCATGGATTTCATCCTTGTTCTTGAGCCCTTGACAAAAACCAGAAGTTCCATTTCTCACTGTGAACAACAGGAATTTCAGCACTCAAATTCATTTTTTGTCTGAGCTTTCGGGGTTATGCTTGCCTAGGCATGGATTTCATACTTGCTTTACTTGTACAATTTTTAATCACAGAATGCACTCCAATTCAAGAATATTACAGTTTCTATAACTCAAAAGCTCTGAGCCCTGAACCATAATCTTCATACCAACTGAAAATAAGAAGAACCAACTTTATTATTATCAGTGCTCTGTGTACTTCAATCCCATTTTACCTAAGGCATCAGCTTACATTAAGTCTAATCAATTCACACAATCGACACTCCACTAATCAATGGAACCATATAGCTTTCAAATGCCAAGTGAAACAATAATGCAGCAAAATCAAAATTCAAGTAGGATAGAAAGACTACATAATGTTCACCTGGACACAAATTGATTTCGATAATTATAATTTCTCCATGTAAGCTGCAACCTTTTGAGATGACTCATACATACACTGTTGCTCAAGTTCCTTCCAGAGCAAAAGACACGTCCGGTATCTAGGGGGGGTTATATCTTTCGCTATCATTTCCTCAAACAAGTGGTAAGCCCACTCACATCTGTTTGCCCTACAAAGTCCATGGATCAGAAGTGTGTAGGCCGATGCATCCAGACTGAGATGATGCTTTATAGCCATGTCATCTAATAGTGTACTCAACGAGGTACCCACTTTTCCAGTTTTGAAGCATGACTTGAGCAATGGAAAGTAAGTTTGAACATCAGGCTTGCAGAGCTTCAAACGTTCCATTGCCTTCAGGAGATTCAAGGCCTTTTGTTCCTGACCCTGGTGACAGAACATAGCAATCATAGTATTATACGTTGATGTATTGGGGGAGATACCATTATTGCGCATCTCCACTTCAAAAACTTCAATGGCCTCCTTTACTTTGCCAGCTCTTCCAAGTGAATGAATCAAAGAATTGTAGAACAGTACATCAGGTTTGCAACCAGTGGAATCCATTTTCCGGGCAACTTCTATAGCTTCACCAAATCTCTCTAACTTCGCTAGTGAACTCATGACAGTAGTATAAGTAACAACATTAGGTGGACACCCTTGTTTTACCATCTCGTCAAAGAGCTCATAAACCTTATCAAATTGGTTTTGGCGGCAATGGAATAGGACGAGAGTAGAATAACTTATAACACAAGGACGACAACCATACCCTTTCATCTCTTGTATGGTCCAATTTGCCTCATCAACTCGATTGAGCCTACACCACCCATTAATAAAAATGTTAAATGTATTGGCATTAGGAGGAAAATGCGATTTCAGCTCCAAGAAAACAGCTCGAGCCTGCTCAACCTTGCGTTCTTTACAGAGAGTGTCAAGCAACAAATTCATAGACTCGGTGTTCTTCTCCAATCCAAAACTTCCCAGTTCATCAAATATCCTAACAGCTTCTTCCCATTGGCCGGCTCCAGCAAACCTTCTCATAACTTTACGAATGGTACTAAGCGTCACAACATGGCACCTTTTCATGTCATCTAAAAACACTCTCATTTGATCCATTTGTTTCAATTTTCCAAGTATATCCACCATTGTATCATATGATTCCAATGAATGTTCATACCCAGAGCGTGAACTTGCCCATTTAAACACACCCAACGCTGATCGCCAATCGTCCCTGAACCTTTGAAGCAACCCAGCAACAAGGTCGTGAGAAAGCTGTACACTGTTGCACACTGCATCTTGAGAAAGAGACTGAAGAACCTCATCGTGACTTCCTCCGACACGCACTTTTTCTAAGAGAAGGTCGATATCAGAGCGTGGAGTTGAATCATCCACGCATTGTTTTTCCGGACAATCAATTCCAGCGCTCGCAAGTGAAGACGAACAGTAAAATGCAGAAGAAAATGACGAATCAAAAAGGCAGGTAAGCCTCAAACAGTGCCGGAGAGGCGATATCATGAAGGAAAACCCAGGTGATAAATTAGGCGGCACAGACCTGACTTGGGCAAACTGACGAACACCTTATAGGCAAAGTTGTTTGATCTCAAATGCTTCGACACAGAGTGGAGAGGCCGTCAGATCAAATGCTTCGACGCAGAGTGAAGAGGCCGTCATTAACATGGTGTTAGTGAGCCCAAAAAATCCTCCACCTTTTCTACATGGCTTTTCCAGTATGAGTCCATTAACACATTATAATATTTTACCCTTGGTAAAAGTAATATTTTCATAATTTTACTTTTTATCTTTTATATTTATTACAATTCTCATAACATGAATTTCAACGGGACTCTTTTTTTTTTAGTACATCGGAAAGGTAAAGACTAAAAACTAAAAGAAAGATAACAAGAAAAATCATCTCATTCCCAACTCCTTGCAAACAATAATCTCAACTACAATATTTGTCAAAAGGTGAAACAACCAATCTTCACTAGATATCAATCGAAGGGACTCTAAGGAGTCCGACACTACCATAATTTTTCTAAAACCATTGATCTAGGCTATTTGCAGCCCTGTCCTTATGGCCAATAGTACAAGACTCTTACTGAGTGTTTATTGTTGCTATATCTATTAACTATTGTTTTTTAAAACTTTTAAAAAGAATCGTATCTTTGTAATGTAGCATTTCCATTGAATTTGTATCTTACTCTAATTCTATTTGCTCCATTCCACAGCCTTTCATCTTGTTAGTGGGTTGGAACCTTACTTTAGCCTATAAATGAAGAGAATTTTCCTACAGATGGTGGCCCTTCAAAAGTACTAATGACATGTTAGAATCCAATGTAGAAACATGTAATCAAGGGTTTATAGGAATTGAAATTCAAGCAACCATAAGTGACAAAATTACATGTTGATCAACATATTGAATCAAAGGAGTTGATTGATTCATTAGAAACCTCGTACCACGCACTAAGCTAAGCATTTGCATAATGATGAATTTCCTGTAAAATTACAATTGATTTGCATGCAACGTCCCAATCCTTAAAAAAAAGTGGGATAATGTAAGTCATTTAATGCAGATTTAGATGAATTATTAGACTTTAAAATTATGTATGAATTTGTGAAGTAGGTTCTGAACACCCACTTCACTCCAATGACCTTCCTATGTTGAGGCTTTTCAACTAACTTTTAAGTTTGATTCTTATCAATCATATCTAGCTCCTCCTGTATTATAGTTATCCACTTTGGATTCCTTTTAGCTTCATTGAACCCTGTTGGCTTAAACACTGAAACATAGCATCTTTGGTATACATCAGAAAGCAATCTAGTAGCTTTGATTGGAGGTTCATCCACCTCTTCACCTTGCATTAATGGAGAGTTGGTAATTTGTTCTTCTTTTTCTCCTTCCCAGCATCATTGTTTTTCCTTTACAAAATGATTATCTCTGCTTACCAAAATCTTCCAAGTTTGTGATTGAAAAACTTCGTAAGCTTTAGAGGTATTGTTGTAGGCAATAAACATGCCATGCTCTGCTCTTCTATCAAGCTTATCCCTTTTCACTTGAGGAACATGTATAAAGCAGATACAACCAAAGACTTTAAGATTTTGTAAGGAAGGTTTAAAATAATATCATATTTCAAATGGAGTTTTTCCCTTCACTGCCTTTGTAGAAAGCTTATTTAGCATAAACACAACTGTGTTAGTTGCTTCTGGCCAAAACTTCTTAGGGAGCCTTTCTCATGCAACATGTATCGTACTATCTCCATTATTGTTATATTATTCCTCTTACTCACCCCATTTTGTTGTGGAATGTAAGGAGCAATAAGTCGATGTTCAATTTTAGTCTCTTTAAAGAATATATTAAATCGTTCTAATGTGTACTCCTTCTGTTGGACCCCGAATTTTAATTGGACGTTAAAATTATTAAAGGAGGGATTGGCAGAAGTTTTAATGCGTGAAATGAGTGTTTTAAGTGTGCATGTAGTGTGGGTGACATTTTTATAATTGAAAAAGTGAGCTTGTTCAGTTACTATTCATGTAACTTTTGTGAAATTTCAATTTATGAGACTTGACGAATTGGGGCTAGAAATGCCCACTAAAGATATGAATGAAAGACAATTGATTTTATTGTGTTTTGCTAATGCTTGTGT
>JANZXV010000003.1:8309011-8321427 GCA_027576455.1 Erythroxylum roigii
TTTCAATGGGCCTCAAGGAATTTTTTTAAAATTATTATCTTATGCATTTAGCGAGGTTATTATTTTATCCCATTGGCTCAAGTCGGGACCGGAGAAAATTATTATTTAATCGAGGTTATTAATTTATCGAATATTCATTTATCGAGGTTTTATTGTACAGTGTTTATCACTAAATATCAATAATTAATTCGTTACATTTCATTAAAAATAAAAACTAAACATGTAAAGAATTTATTTTTTGTTTATAAACCAACACTGTAAACTAATATAATTTATGTGTTATAACTAATTTATTATTTAAGATTAATTATGTTATACTTTATAAAAAAATTCATGAACAGATATCTTTAAAAGCTTGAAATTTATGCTTTAAAAGATATTTAAATTTAAAATATATTTATTGAATAATTATTGAACTTAAAATATATATAATTTTAAAAATAATATTTATTTTAAAATAATTATAAAATACATAAAAAATAACGTGAGTATTTCAATTATATTATTCATAATTTTTATTAGCAACTAATATTAAACAACTAAGTAGTATTTTTAGTTTATAATAAAGTTAAATTATGAAAAAAAAATCAAAAATCAAAACTAGCTTTTATAGTTAATATAATTTATGAAAATAAGAAAAATTAATAAAAAACATAAATGAGAAATTCAACAAAACAATTCTTTTCCTGAATATTGAAGTTGAAGTAGAAAATTAAAAATAGTAGTACAATCAAATATAATGTCAAGTTTTTTATAGGTTATGAAATCATAAAAAATAAGATATAAAATAAAGTAAAAAAACTTAACTAAACACTTTTTGTTACTAAAATCTTAAATCAAATGAAAATAAAAGCAAAAATGTACTTAAAGCATTCCTAGAATTAACATATCGTATCGGTCAGTATCGAATAAAAAATTATATGTTGGACTTTGGCACCAGTCAGTGCTGGTTTTTTCAGTTGGTACTGGTCAGTACCGATCGGTAAGTAAAATATTAGTCAAATATTGGTCAAATTTATAAATTTAAAAAATTATAAGACTAAGTTGAAAAGGCTTAAATTTTCTCTAATATAAAATAATAATACTTATACATAAAAAGAATATAATAAAATTGTCTATAATTTATTTAATAAATAATAAATATATAAATAAGAATGTATTAAGTAAATTTTTTATGCGTCAGACTTATACAAAGTAACTATAGATTACATAACTATATATATTAGTTTAAATTATATATATTTTATATTGATAATGTATATACTTTTTAATATATACATATAAAAATATTATAATAGCTCTTGAAATATGTAAAGATAATATTTGAAATTAAATTTTCTTTAATTTATAAGAAATATCTGAAAAATATTAATAAAAATAAATAAGTATTTCTTATATTAAATTTATATTATTATGATCTTTTAAGATATGATTGAAGTATAACATAATATATCGAGGCATTATTTTGTAATTTTATAAAATCTAGAAATTATTTTATAACTTAAAAATTTTATCTGAAACGATACTCTATATTAACCAATACTGATATTATATCGTACTAAAATCAAATTCGGTACGGCGTCTAATGTTAAACCCCCCTAAATCTTAATTATAGAATCATGCAGTTATCGATGAGTTTTGACCAATGTTTGGCACTTAGGATAATAGAATAAAGCAAATACTTGCAAGTGGGCAAGAAAAACGAGCATTGTCAATAAGTTAACATGTATTGGTACACATACGCAAAAATCTTTGATGAGATGTAAGATTTGAATATGAGACCAAAATTTACTGTGTGCTCAAAGAGGCGAACCATAACTAATGAACGAATCATAACTAATGAACTTGACATAGGTAAGCATTAGATCGGACTAGTGTGCTATAAAAAGCTTTGGAATTGATGACTCATATCAATTGATATAAATCAAGAGGAGATCTTGGATTACGTAGAGGATAAGATCACAATAGATATTCATCAACTGTAAAAGATAAAGATTATGTGGAAAGGTCATATGAAGATAGTGAAGTTTTTCATGAATATAGTTGTATCTTTCCTAATTAAATGTAATTTTTTATCTTGTTAGTAGTGATGTAGCTAAATGCTATTAGGTAGAGTCCTATTTAGATGAGGATATCATCCAATTGGTTAGTGCGATGTAATCTGATAAGAATAGAGGTAATCTAGTTAGTTGAGTTCAAGTAAGATTCTGAATTATAAAGCTAAAAGTGCCTATAAATAACTTATTTAACTCTTGCTTTTGAGAAAAGAGGTAGAGAGGAGGGAAAATATTTAAAAAGAGTATTCTTTTATATACTTTTAGGAAAGTAATAATAGTTAGTTTTTATCGTAACTTTTGTGTGTTTATTGTTGCCTTTAATTATCCATTATTTACATGATATTCCTGGAAAAGTGTGAGAGTAAACATCACAAGGGACATAAGGTCTTCAAGAACTATTTAGTTAGTTTACAATAACTTGAAAAGGCTGAGTCTTCATTAAGTGAGATAAGTTTAGTGTTTGGTAAAATCTTTGTAACTGGTACAGTTTCGTTACATTGACTTGAAGAGTTCATACTTCAAAGACAATGCTATACAACCTGTGGCCTATAAAAGGCATAAGAAAGCATGATAAAACGTCTGTGCTTTTCCTCGTTGTCCATCCAAGTTAAGTGGAATGGTGAACTTAGCGAGGCCTTCAGCCCCTCCCGCGAAATCCGTCAAGATGACCTCATATCGCCCTATCTCTTCGTCCTTTGTATGGAAAGGTTAGGACATTCAATTACGCAAGCGGTTATGCAGGGTCGATGGTTTCCAATCAAACTGAGCAAAAATGGGCCACCTATTTCTCATTTGTTTTTCGTGGACGATCTCATTCTGTTCGCTGAAGCCTCTATGACTTAAGTGGATGTGATTCGTGGCACACTAGATTTGTTATGCGCAGCTTCAGGACAACATATCAGCCAAGGTAAATCTCGATGCTCTTTTTCCAAGAATATCCCTACCTCGACGTGTCGCTGCTTTAGCCGTGCTCTGGGGTTCACTCAAACTACAGACCTAGGCCGATACCTAGGAGTTCCCCTCCTTCACAAACACGTGAACTAGAGAACTTACCAATACATTCTGAACAAGGTTCATCAACGTTTAATGAGGTGGTCTGCCAATCTGTTGTCCTTCGTTGGTCGTCTCACTTTAGCGTAATTTGTCATAGCAGCGCTTCCCAGTTATACTATGCAGTCAAACTGCCTCATAGACTTTGCGATGAGCTAGAAAAGCTCACGCGCCAATTTCTGTGGGTCTCGACCAATGGTACCAAGAGGATCCCTTTAGTTAAATGAGAGGACGTCTGTAAACCGAAAGCGCTGGATGACCTAGGCATCCGAAAAATCCGAGAAACCAACGATGCCTTCTTAGCCAAACTAGGTTGGACCTTGATTACCAAACATAATGCTTTATGGGTTCAAGTCCTCTCAGCGAAGTACAAGTTTGATGCTACCAGTCTCCCCTCCACCATAGCCACCACTAAAGGTTCTATGATCTAGCAGAGTATAAAGGCGAGCTGGCATATAGTGTTACAGGGCATGAAATGGGTGCTTGGAGATGGTGCCACTACTAGATTCTGGTTGGATCCTTGGGTAAAGGGCGCGGGCCCTCTTGTTACACAAGCTACCACCCCCATTCCGGGCGTTATTCGTAACCTCAGTGTACATCATTTTTGTGGGCATCGATGGTCATTAAAATTGGGACACCTTTCAAGACCGTCTCCCTGTTGAGACTTGCCGTGTCATAGCAGAGACTTTTCCCCCCAAGCCTTTCCTCGGGGAGGATAAGTTATGTTGGGGCCTGTCCGATACAGGACAATTCACGGTTGCTTCCACGTATGCCATGATAATGGATCATGTGGACGCAAACCTTACTAGACTTTGGAAGGCAATCTAGCACTGGAATGAATCTCAACGCATTCATTCCTTCCTCTGGCTCCTCGCCCAAGACAGGTTACTTACTAACCAACATTGGGCGTGAAGGCAACTCATTACGGATGGAACATGCTATCACTGTGGTCTTGAAGAATCCTCACTGCATACGGTGAGAGACTGCGACAGAGCCCGCCAAGTGTGGAGCAACTTTCCTCCACACCTTGCTAATAATGATTTCTTCACAATGCTAAGCCGACAGTGGCTCAAATCCAATCTCCAAATCCACCGATGAGTGTTTGGCCAGGCTTGGTCGCCATTATTCGGCACTACTTGTTGGTTTTTATGGGCTTGGCGTAATGAGTCCCTTTTTGATATGCAATTTATTTGGCCGTCCTCACCTATTTCTGTTATTTTGTCTTATGTAGATCAGATCCAGAAGTCAACCGAGTGGCAACGACGCAATGCTGCGGGAGAGTGTCATCGACACGAACAACTCATCGGTTGACATAAACCTCCTCTCGGGTAGGTCAAGCTCAATACGGATGGCGTGTGCAAACGGTCTTCCTTCTTGTCCAGCCTTATCTGAGACGGTTCAGGCAACTGGCTAGGAGGTTTCAACTAGAATCTCAACTGGTGCTCTTCGGTAACTGCAAAGCTTTGGGGAGTGTATACAGCCATACAGGGCTCACGCTAGCGTGGAACCTTGGATATCGCTGAGTTGAATTAGAAGTGGACTTGACAGTGGCCCTCAATCTCATCTTATCCTCGACAAGTCGTTCCATGATTCACAATCCCATCGTTCAAGGTATCCATGAGCAATTCACGCGGAACTGGACGGTTGTGCATCGTCATATCTACTGCGAGAGTAACAGATGTACAGACTGGCTAGCGGCCTATGTGGAACATTTTGCTGTAGGCACCTTTTATTTTAATTTTCCACTCATTGGGTGTCATGTACTCCTATTAGAGGATATGTCGGGAATCAATTTTCCTAGACTCGTAGTGTAATCGGTTCGTTCTTTTAAAAAAATAATAAAAAAAGAAATTGGTATCAAAGCTTACCATGCCACACCCTTCATTGTATTAGATTGACGTGATCACCAACTACACCGATACACATTTCATGGTATCAAAGCTTAATATTATATTATAATTTTTAGTATGGATAGAGTGTAGAGCTCATTAATAAGAGTTAAGTTTGGACACCCTTACTACTTATAAACTCTTTAATATTTTTATGTTTAGTCAATATAAAATACTTTAATACTCGCCCTCAAGTGCAACTAGGACTGGATATCCAATTGTCACTTGAAATAAAAGCAATGGTAACCGGACCGAGCTGCTGGAACTAGACATCGAGACGGACAATTGAGAAATTAATAATCTGGATCAAACTTGCTCTAATACTTTATTAAATTTTTTAATATAAGTAAAGTGTAGAGTCTACTAACAATAATTAAACTTGGGTCAACCATTATCAAAATAGCTAGAACTAATCATTTAGATAATTAACTCTGAGTACGTATAAATCCTTTAGCTTATAAACTCTAACACCTTTCTATTTACTTTAATAGTTTCATATCACTATTCTTTTGTTTGAGTTCTCTTAAACTTGTATAATTTGGCCTCAACTTAAATAATTCCACGACCTACAATACTGAGTACGTTAAAGCTTGTGTCCTTTCATGCACCAAAGACAAGCGTCAAACCTCACATCACCTAATCATCAACTGGATGATCAACTGCAATATGAGTATCACCATATATGATGTACCTTGGAAATTCTTTTCATATTATATGAATGATAGTTTTACCTTCAGATGAAATGTGAATGTTTCCAAGTTCTGAGGTTACCGGTAGTGAGCTCTGTTGTATTGTATAGGGTGGGCTAGCCCCTGCCCAAGGCCTACTATGAGAGGGGGCCCACTTCAACAGCCGCCTCTCCTCACTCTAAGAAGTGATGCACAGTGCACTGATATGTTTTAAGTTTTAACGTTGGCTTATAATGTTAAAGTAACGTTATAGTCATTAAATGACTTTCCTTTAACGTTAAAGTCATTACAAGCTAAGTTATAACATTTTTTTTTTGAAGTAGAGGTAATTTTGTGATCCTCGTGCTTATAAATAGTCTTGAAATATTTAAGTATACTTTTACCTTCTAATTTCTTTATTTTTCATCAATATATGTATTTAAAGTACACCAATTCAAAAATTAGCAGCAAAAAATTTTACGATTCTGTCTTCTGAGTTCTGAATATAATTTAAAGGTAAAGTTTCTGATTTTTTAATATATTTTTACTCTTTGTTTTTCATTTTTAATATTAGATATTAAAAAACTGATTTATTTATCTCATACTCACCCAGATTTCAATTTTCTTGTAAACGTGGTTAGTCAATTTATGAGCAATCCTCAAGAGGAACACATGGAGGCGGTGTTTAGAATCCTGGTGTACTTAAAAATGACTTGAAGTTTTCATAGATGTTGACTGGGCTAGATCTGTAACTGATAAAAGGTCCACAATAGGCTATTGCACCTTTGTGTGAGGTAACTTAGTTACTTGGAGGAGCAAGAAGTAACCAATGGTTGCAAGAAGCATTCCAAAGCAGAGTATAGAAATTTGGCACTTGGAATATGTGAAGGAATATAAATGAAGAGGCTCCTAACAGAACTACAAATCACAATAAAGCCTCAAATGAAAGTGTAGTGATAACATGGCCACAATTGGGATTGCAAAGAACCTTATACATCACGATAAAACCAAGCATGTGGAGATAGATCGTCATTTCATCAAAGAGAAAGTGAAATCTGGATTAATTGATCTTGCCTATGTGCCCACCAGTGGTCAAGTTGCAGATGTTTTTACACTTGCAAGAGTCAAATTTGAAGACCTTAGTTGCAAGCTGAGAATGATCAATATCTATAGCGGTGGGATATTATGACTAATATTCCTCTCAAGATACTATACAGATGTAACTAGATTATATTGAGATATAGATAAGCTATATATAGGTAATATAGAATAAGTTCAGAATCCCTTAATTTTAAGGGATTATATTAGATTAGATCAGATCAGATAAATCTGGATAACTTTCCAAATTTAAACTTATACTTGTAATAGCCTATATATAGCTGTATACTTTCTATTCAAAAAGAAAAAAGAAAATTCCCCACTTTGTTCATTCTACAAGTAGTTTCAATGTTCGGTTGTGTTATATGCCCTCAGGGTGTCAAGGAAAGCGTGACAGAGAGATCATGAGAGAGAGGTAGAGATACACAGGCTGTTTGCAGAACAACTTCCCTGCCATGTCATGACGCGTCTTGTAAGAAAAATTTTGACGGTTAAATCCAGAAACAGTTTAGTAACAGCATCCAAATTGACCATATATGCTGAAGGGTCTTCTTCATCCCTTTTGTTCAAACAGAAATTGCAATGGTCAAACAAAATTTCATGATATAGAACAATAATCAAAAATTGATGCCAACGAAATATGGATATTTACAAACTACTTGTAAAGGCATGAGTTAGAGAAAACTTGATTTCTGTCCTACCATTTGGGGAAGTCCAGTATGATATACACAATTGCATGATAAAGTTCCAAGATGGTATTGCAGTTATGACAAGATGAAGTAATTTGTTAACATTAACTTCTGAGGATAGGATATTCAGTGCAATCAAAATCATGTTGGGATTCCACGTGCCTCAAGTCATTCCGCGGTAGATACCACCAGACCGAAGATCATCCATGCTATCAATGCTTCTATAGCCATCAAACTCCCTCAGACATGTCCAACCCCGGCGAGTCAAAAAGTCGCGGTAATCCTCTTCAGTATAGAAAACTTTCTCCTCAGTATGGACTGGCATGTGATCAGACTCATCATACAGGTACACCTTGATGGCTAACCCTGCGAATAATAGAATCCAATATCAATATTGCATTGAAAGTCAGTAATGTCCTTCCGATTCAAGATCCATGAAAGGAGTCAAATTTGAAGCGACACGCCACAGGCGTGGTTCAAAACTTTCCTCGAGATGTAACTGAACTATTCATCCCATTACCAAAAGAGTAATAAGCATGGCAAATGAAAACCACCTCAATGAAAGATGTTACCTAAATCAGAAAATCTCAGAGGTAGCAATAGGATAAGGCCAAGCGTATAGCCGTGGCCCATGTGTACTTGGTGGGGCCCACTTGAATCAATTTCGAACGCTGGATGTTTCATCCAACGGCTACACGTGCAACTATGTGATAGATGACCCCAATCAAAATATCAGCACAAGAGGCCAAATTGGAGAGTATATTGGTTGGATGTTTAGGAGGAATTAATTAACCTTCACTTAAAAGATTTAGTAGAATGTGATGCACTGTTAGTCCAAAAGTATGTTCACACCTCAAGGCATGTTATCTATTAGAGAGAAATAGATAAGAGTATAAGCATCAATTACCCTCATCAACGTGAAGAGTGTAATTCCCCAAAGGCATATCCCTATCGAGACTACGAATTACTTGGTCCTCATCTTCCAACCAAAATGCACGCTTAGTTCTTAGTCTAAAAGCAGATTTGATTGCCTCTTTGATAGCATCTGCGGTGCCATCAACACCAATCCTCCTCGTGTAGTCTCCATACTTCACTGATATCACACGCCCAATATATGACTGGCTTTCAGCACCTACCAAATCAGGATATGGAAGCCATAACCAAAAAGTCAAATATTAAGTCCAAAAGCACAAAAGCTGATAACAACAAAAACAGAAACTTCTATTACTCAATAAAGGACTGCCTAAAAATTGCACTTGGCCAAGTCAAATTAGTATAAAAGAGATGTCATTGTGTAATAGGTATAACTTGAGTGTAATACCATTTCCAGGGGTATCCCGCCAATTCCAAGGGGGAACCCCACTTGCGCCAACTGCCTCAGCTGCCGTGATGGCAAGAGGATGTCCATCATGATCCAGACGTCTTTCAAGATTGAGTGTTGGCCTGCCACTAGCTGCACAAGAAGGAAGTTAAACGAGGGAAATGCACATCTCTAGGTGACAAAATCGATAGCATAAACAACTTTGAATGTGACAGAAATATCATAAAACAAACAACAAAAGCTAAAAGTGCAGGAATTATTCAGTAAAAGTAATCCAGTCAAAAACTCAGCAATGGCGTGATTTGATTAAGAAAATGGCTGAACAACTAGACAAAAAATAAAACGAAGGATACTCAATTACTTGACAAGTACCAAGAATTTATTTATCTAGATTTAATAAGCATAAATTATCAAGTATCAGCAACGATTCTCCCTTAAAATTATAGGCGACAGAAATTATTAAGTAGGCTAATCCTAATACTAATTTAAAAATACCAGATATAGTAAGATCACAGATGAGTGGCCAGTATATTTGTTCCAAGTATGGCATTAAGTCGAGTTGAAGAAGCATTAGTCTATTTTAGAATAGCATAATAAGTATCGTGCATTGATTTCCTAAGATTTAGAAGTCTTATGGCACAAAGGAATGTGTGGCAGTCTGAGAAATAATACAAAAAGAATGAATTGCTCTAATTATGAGCGGAACATCTTGAGTACAAAGCAAATCATGACGTAAGTAAAAGTTACCATGAAAAGCTTCTCAGTGAAATAATGAGGATGTGCAATACAGGCACTAGAAAATTTAAGCTATTCCTTCAATTAGTGCACCCAAAAGTTAAAGGAAGATAAATCTAAAAATAAGATTCTCATAAACACGTGCACATGTTGAGCAAGAAATCATATGCCTGTATATATTGATCGTCTGACAGTACAGCAAACGTGTTGCTTGTAATTATTTTGATAGTAGGGATGATGACAAACTAGCCAACTAGTCATAGAGCAACCAAAAACAGTCTTAGTGTTAAAAGATTTTCTCATAAAAAAAAGTGCACTAATTGTATACGCAACCATATCCCAGTACGAATTTTGACCATCCAACAAATAGTTATTAACATTCCGATCATGTACACCACATAAATGCTGCTTGCAATAATTTCCCAGTGGTTGTGGTAAAGCCAAAAATATATTCCATATAAGGAGCAAAGCCTTGGTCAAAACGCTCCTCATGTTGAGATCAAGGAAAAAGAAACGTAAAATCATAACATATGGAGAAAGGAAAAGAGCATGTGCCCAGTAATAGTACATCATTAGGACAAAATAGCAAAGACGGATAGGACGCATTCTCCTATAAAGGCGCATACCTTCCATTGGTCCAAAAGAGATACTCGTATCTTCAAAGCCTGTAAAATTCAAACAGATGGCTGATAAATGCTGAGGATAAGACCAGAAAGCAGTCGCATATCAGGGAAAACACAAAACACCAGCACCATAACTAATGACATGGTGGCAATCCTGGTACACTTTTAGGGTGAGATACCTCCTTTCACAATTTGAAAATGGCATTTTTTTAAGGTTAACCATAATAGAGATCCTCAAAGACATATACTTTCTATACTTGTAATAGAAATTTGGTCCACAACATCAGTTAGAACCCAACCAAATTTCTAACTGGATAACATTTAACATCTACAGAACAATGCTTGAATGATCTTCTTTGGTATGCCAATATAATTGGATACTATCCATAATGTTTCCTCATGAAATGGTAAAGCCCACGATATACAGATTTTCTGATCGCAGAATGCTATATTTCACGGCCTAATTTACATTAATTTCTTGACTTCCTAGAACCCAGCAACCATAAGTTTTGCAAATTCCCAGCTTTATTCAGGTTTTAAGCTTTAAACCCAATCAACCGTTTCACAGTCCTAATACCACAAGGAAATGCTCAAGCTATGGTTAGATTTTTCTTTAGTTTTTCTAATTTCTGTACCCGTCAGATCAAGTTAGTTTCTCTAGCAAGTGTGCCAAGAAAGATAAATTCCAGAAGTCAGAAAACACCCTAATATAGCAATTTAAAGGTAAGTAACAATCATAAGATCCAGAAGAGATCACCGAACTCAAAACAGTCAAATTCCAATTTCACTTGAATCAGGGGAATACAGGCTTAACAGCACACAAAATCTAAATACCTAGTTACCTTTATCAGCAAATTGCATGTACGAATCAACCTTAGAAGTTGGGGTAGGACTCTTATACTGAGCATTCTTGCTCCTTTCCCTTAAAATCTCTTCAATCTCCTTATAATAAGACATTTTCGCGGACCCACTTCCTCTATCTTGATGCTTAGCCTTTTTAAACTCTTTAAGCAAGTTCCTCCACTTGTCGGTGCACATAGTTGGAGACCGATCGAACCCTTTCTCTCTCATCTTTGCCGATATTTGTTCCCAAAGGTGCTTGTTTGACTTTGAAGTATTGAAAAGACCGTCCATTTCTCGCCTCAGCGCGATCAAACTTCGAGTTTCGTCTTGAACCCATGTTTCTGCTCTCTTTTTGGGAGCTTTCACCTCATGATTATCATCCCCACTGCTTTCTCCAAGAATCATCTGTTGTTGCTGTTGTTGTTGCTGTAAGTGATGATGCGGGTTATGAAGATGATGTTGATGCGGTGGCAAATCGCCATTTGAAGAAACAACCTCAATAATCATGTTGTCTCTGCTACCGGGTGTCACTTCTTCCTTGTAGAAATCGATGGGTCGAGGTTTTTCAGATAAATACATGGTTACTGAATTGGTTTTTGAGTTAAAGTTGCAGACTTTATCACTTTCGGAGGTTCCTAGGATACTGGGTCTGGTTCGGACAGCACCTTGGTTAGAGAAAGTGAGTGGTTTCAGAAGAGAAAAGAAAAGAAAGAACCCATTAATTTGTCAACTGGTAATTGAACAAAGGTAGAATGGGTTTGAGACAGATTTCTGTAAACAAGAGTAATTAAGAGAAAGAAACAAGCTTTTAAGTTAAAGCCAGTAACTTGGATTGTTTTAGAATGTTTTAGCAGAGAGAGAGAGACGTGGTGTGTCAGCGTATGCGTGAGAGAGAGAAAGAGAGAGGTGTGTTGGTGGTAACGGGGAGACAAGAGAGTGCGTGAAGTAAAAGCTTCGTATGTCATTAGAGGAAACGGAGTTGGGGAAGGATTGAGTTCAAGTGGACTTGTCTTTTCATTTGTATTTTTATGCGTTGATTTGATAATGCCTCTCTCATTTTCTTTTGTTTCATCATCCAATCCAAATCCAATGCTTTCCTTTGTCCTTCCAAAGTTCCAATTCCATCTTATTCGTACCTTTAATTTCTTTTTGCTTAAATTGCTAAATAATTTCTTTTTTTATGAATTTGCAAAGTTTAAACATTTCTCTTTTATTTAGCAAAACGCCACTTGCACTTGATAATTTAGGGAGTGTTTTTTTTGTTTTTTTTTGTTTTTATTTTTAAATTTAGTAAAAAATTTTGTTTGTTTCTATTTTGTTTGTTTTGGTTTCTTCCCGTTTTCAAAAATTATAAAAATTAGTTTTAGTTCTTTTTTTTTTCATAATCTGATTTGCTATCATTTAAATATATATTATTTAATTATTTAATTTTTAATAAAAATT
>JANZXV010000003.1:8322197-8334336 GCA_027576455.1 Erythroxylum roigii
AAAAAGTTTATAAATGGTAAGGGTCAACTATCTAAACAATTAGTTCTAGTTATTTGGACAATAGTTGACCCAAGCCCAATTCTTGTTAGTGAACTCTACACTCTGCCTATATTAAAAATTCACTATGGTATCAGAGCAGGTTTGGCTCGGATTCTTAATTTTTCGGTTGTCCGTTTGGATGTCCAGTCCCAGCGGCTCGGTCCGGTTATCGCTGGGTATATTTCAAGTGACAACTGGATATTTAGCCCCAGTTGCACTTAAGGGGGAGTATTAGAGTGTCCCATATTGCCTAGACATGAAGATGTTAAAAAGTTTATAAGTAGTAAGTGTCAACTATCCAAATAACTAGTTATTTGGACAATAGTTGACCCAAACCTAATTCTTGATAGTGGACTCTACATTTTACTCATATTAAAAATTTAACAGATTTATATAAATACGTGGATGAAATAAGTTAGAAAAACAAAATTAGAACAGCGTACATCTCTCCAAATTTAACGGGCCATAGAGCTTTTTATTTTTGGCCCATACCGAATAAACCGATGGTGTTCATATCCGCTACTTTGCTTGTTCAGTGGTATCACATCCTAATCCTCCAAGAACTTGCAAGCTTTTTTCTAAGCTGCCGCAGCTCTCAAGGAAGTGGACATTTTCAGGACAAAACGGAAGCTGAAGGAACGAGCTTGTGTCGATCCGTTGAGATGGTTTTATGCCTATACATGGAAAAAGCTTTGATTTTTATCGCATTAACATGATGAAACTCTTTCAAATGTCCTCTTCCTAACAAAGGGTCTTTTCTAGTTCTTCAGCAAAGTCAAGGTTGGAGGCCATATGACTCTTTCAGGTATTTCATCAAACACCCAACCATGAAGCTGAACATGGACTCTAATTGGGTATTGAGATATTTTTCGGTTCCAGTTCCAGAGGTGCTTGTTGTTAGGCTTAATAGTTCTTTAATTTTTGTTGTTGCCAATTTTTATTGTTTTTATATTATATCAAATATTTGATGGAGATGGGAAGTTCTGCTTCTCAATAGTTTTTGGCCTGAACTTAGTACTAATCTTTCATGCAGTCTGACTTTCGCAGGATTGTTCAATCAAGAAAAGTTTCCATCAGTCAACTGATTTCCTTGGCAATGACCACTACCTGCATCACTAGAGTACAAGATGTTTGCCACAAAACAATGACGTTGCTGCCCCCAAAGAGAAGGTGTGGAATTGGATATTGCAGAAAGTTTTACACTTTATGTGCCCCACCCATCTCTCCCACTGAACCACTCGCAGTGTGTCCTCCCTCTTCATTGGTGGTGTCTGCTTGTGTTAATCGATCTGATGTTCCTCAGCGTTCAGATGAATGGTTTGCCCTTAGAAAGGACAAGCTAACTACCAGCACCTTCAGTACTGCCTTGGGGTTTTGGAAGGGGACTCGCCGATTTGAGCTGTGGCGTGAGAAAGTATTTGCTTATGAGCTACAAGTTGTTGAAGCAGCTAAAAGTGCTATGGAGTGGGGCGTAACTAATGAAGCTGTGGCTGTAGATCGTTATAAGAGCATCACTGGCCATGAGGTAAGCTCATTAGGATTTGCCATCCATTCAGAAGAGAAATTTCACTGGCTTGGTGCTTCCCCTGACGGCCTTCTGGGTTGCTTTCCTGGCGGAGGAATCTTGGAAGTTAAGTGTCCATATAATAAGGGGAAGCCGGAGACTGGTCTTCCTTGGTCAACTATGCCTTTCTATTACATGCCTCAAGTGCAAGGCCAATTGGAGATAATGGGTAGGGATTGGGCTGATTTGTACTGCTGGACACCAAATGGGAGCACAATATTTCGTGTACGGAGGGATCATAGTTATTGGGAGCTGATACATGATATGTTACGGGAATTTTGGTGGGAAAATGTTGTTCCTGCTAGGGAAGCTTTGTTACTGGGGAAAGTAGAAGAAGCTAATTCATATAAGCCAGCATCGACTCACAAGCAAACAGGGCTTGCCATTTTCAAGAGTGTGGAGTTAGCTAAGGAGTCCAAGATGTTTTGTAGGGAGATTGCAGGGCATGTTGAGTTTTATCACTACCAGAAGTAAGCTACTTACTAAGCTGTCTCATCACTGTTGCTATTTTCTTCCAGTCTGCCTGCTCTTCCCACTTTCCAAACTTTCTTTACCCGTGCAATTCTTGAGCTCCATTTCCATGCACGAGCTGTGACATTCGCTTTTGTTGCTTCTATTTTCTTGCATCTTCCTTTGAAGGGCAATGGCCTTCAATTACAGCAGGTCCCCTGTATCTTCTATCCATGCTGCGGGAAGACTAGGAAGATGCACAAAGAGGTTTATGGAATTTGGATAAAAATTCATTCGTTATTGATATTCCAAGAACTAATGGATGTATAAATGCAGATGAAAGAATTAAGCCAGGAGTTTGAAACATTTTGTCCCACCATACTGTCAACATATTAGCTGGAAGGAAACACTGGTTAGGATTCCAAAAAGAGTGATCTGTGGTGTTATCCATCCATATATTGTTTTGATTCATGTACTATCCTATTTGATCATTAATCAGCACAGAAGATTCAATTGTATGTTTGTGATCTATCCCATTTGAATTGATATGTTCGTTCCTAATCATTTCTGACATGAATTAGATATCAGAATCATGTATACAAGTCTGTTTGCAGTTGGTCTGAACCAAGTTTGTGAGGATGAAGTAAATTATCTATATCGGTGATTGCTGGTTGAAAGTAGCTGGATTTCACTCAAGAATAACAATAAGACCCATGATCCACCTTAAGTCGCGGATAATAACAGAGAAGTTATATGCTGATGTAGATCCTAGTTATAAATCCGAGTCTCATGTTCACCTGAACAATAGGAAGCTGTTTCTTAAAGGATGGCCAACAAAAGAGACGCTTGATTCAGGAATTAATCAAACGAACTTTGATCGACCTTTTAAACTGCTAGAAATAGTTAACTATATACCAATTTAAGTCCTTTTAGTCAAAAGCAAAACAAATGATTAACTCAGACATAGATCATAAACAGAAAGTTGAAACCTTGCATGGACGGTCGCCTAAAATATAGCAAACCTTTTACCAAACTTGATGCTCTCCAGGTAAATGAACACCAAACAGAATTTTCAGTTAAAATAAGTAAATGTTCGTTGATATGAGACTAAATATTTACCCTTTTCTCGAAAAGCTGAAATGCAGAAGCATTGATCCAAGAGAAACTAGGAAAAGACGAAATGGATTCAGGTTTGTCATGGGCAGATCAATGGGACTATGACACACCTGACCCTCTTCCACAGCGAAAGGACAATGACAAGAAGGAAAAGGATGGACGCAAGAGCAGCCTTGGAAAGAAATTGATGAGCTTGAAATGGATGAAAGATCTTCGTAAGAAACCTCAGAAATGAAGGAGCTACGCGTTTCACATCTGTTGCCATGTGAACTTTCTTGATCATCATAATCTGTTCTTCTGTTCATCTTCATCTATAATATAATTCGATGCAAGAAACTTGTACCCTGGATTCTTTCACAGTATACATTTACACACTTTCCACGTCTTTTGTTAAACCGTATTATTACAACTTGATTGTTCAGCATCGGTTCTCAAAGAACTTTGATTACTTCTCTCTTTCCTGTACATCTCTTTTCACCATATTTCTGACCGTGTAGTTTCTTGGATATGCAAAGTATTGCAAATGGTGCATAGAATAATAAGAGCTATGTTCTGATGCATATTTCGAAAACCATTTTCACAGCAGCAATGTTCAACTATAAACATGAGATGATTACACTGAGCAAAGTATTCTGTTAATCCTGTACTTGCTTCTTAATTTCCGTCATAAACTTCAAATGAGATAGTTGTACCCTTCAGAAAAATTAATTCTTCAAGTATTTCAAAAATTAATCCCGGCACAGCAAAAAGGGCTAAAGGTTAATTACCAAAATCTCAAGCTTTGGTGAGGATAACTAAAATAATAACAATCAAAAAGGAAGTTCACACTTCTCCTCCGCAACCCAACAAAGGAAAGGAGACAGGGGAGAAAGGAGGAGAAGTGCCTTGTATGAGTATTAAGAGGTACACCCCAGTTATTTCCTTGATTTCTTTTTGGACGATTTAGACGAAGAAGGCTTTGGCTTCTCCACTGGATTTACTTTTGAAGTAGACGCCTGGGATTTTGAATGTGAAGGGTTGGAATTGGTTGCGGTACCACCGGCATCATGCTTTTCTCTTACTACAGCACCTTGAGAGCCTCTTACCTGAGCTGCTCGTTTGTCCTTTCTCTTGGGTCGGTAACTTGATCTCTCCCTCCTAGGAAGCCACCGCTCTGGATCCGGAGGAGGACCAGGATTTGCCGGGTCAAACCCTTTAGGATACCTTGGCTTTCTCTTTCTCTTCTTCTTTGGTTTCTCTTTCTTAACTTCCTCAGGTGCTGAAGCAACCCCAACATGCAAAGCATTACTACCATGCTGTGCTCCAGAAGTCTTCTCCAAACTATCTACATCAATTCCCTTCAGACCTGGCAACGGTTTCAGCTGCTTCTCATAAGTTTCTGCTTTGTCAACATCCACACGAGCAACCGTACTTACCAAGCCAACCAATGCCTCAATACTCCCATGATTTCTCACAAGTTCCTCATACAGGCTTGCAGCATCTTCCTCCTGCCCATGCCTGAGCTTGAAGGAAGCAGCCTCTTGCATTATGACACTAAGTTTGTTGTCCTCAGACATTGCGTTTGACCACCATTTGATTGCAGAATCAAAAATCACAGATGCACCGCTGATGTCTCCAGCCCTTTCCTTCAGAGCAACAATGGTTGCAACAGTGGCAGGCATGTGTTGAATTTCAGGTATCTTGGACAGAGAATCGGCTGCAATTTGATGATGGCCAGCAGTTGCAGCAATTTGTGCCCTTGCAAGGAGAATAACCTTGGACTTATCAGGAAACTTCTCAGCAACTTGCCCTAGTATTTCCTCGGCTTTGTTAGCCTTATTCTCTCTGACCAAAACTGCAGCTTGAAGTAGTACTGGCACCACACTATCGGTAAACATGTCTGACAATCTAGCAACAAGTTCTCGTGCCTGCTAAACATTGACTAGTCAGATTTCATCACCATATATGAAACCCTCATCTTTTAACCATCATGACTTTACAGAGAAGAGAACAATCACAAGCAAAGAAATTAAAGAAGCAAAACTGAGACCTGATCCAGCTTATTGGCATGAAGCAGTAAAAGCACCCGATTTGCATATATTGTCTCCCTTTGTTTTGGAGAAAGCTTGTCAAGTCCACGAGAAAGCTGGAAATTCGGTGCATCTTGCTCTTTCAGTCGGTCGAGTTTTCTCAGGCTATCAGACGTATCTTTTTGACCTTTTAAGGCAATAAGGTTATTCACTGCCACAGCAAAAGTTGATTCATCTGCCAGGTTTTTGTTAATAATGTCCATGTAAGCCTCCATGGCCTCTTGTGATCGCCCTAAGAGCTGATGAATAAGACATTTCCATTATTGCCAACCGGAGAGGAGCCAGTGTCACTGATTAATGACTAATGTGCAATGCTTTTAGTAATATTGGTGGTCATACCTGCTGAACGTATGCCAACTGGACAGATATAGGAGCCAGTTCAATCTCTATATCATCCTCAGCCAAGTTTTCGTCCATTAGCGTTTCCTGACCAATTCTGTAAAAAAAAAAAAAGGAATTCAGGAGAGGCATTACATTCCATTAACGTATTGCCTCTTTTTTAAGGATCTTCGTGCAGACAAAAGTTCATATAACACATCCTGATAATAAGAACTTGTAAAACATTCAAAACAAGTTCAAGAAATAAATAAATCACAATTCAAAGACAAGGAGCAAAAAGAATTGACCTTGACCATTTTCTGCACCAAGCAATTATATGATAAGTATGTTCTTCTTATAATCAAGCAAGTTGCTGAATACTAAAGGAACACTACTAAAAACCATAAAGAACATATGCGGATTATAATAATAACAATAATGTAATAAGGATCACCAACAAAGAAGCACGTTTGCCCATAACAGCAAATCTAATTAAGCACAAGAGTATATCACCTTCCAGCACTCAACAAGAGTTGTTCTGCATCTGTCAGTTTGTTCCTCTCAATCAAGGAACAAGCAGTATTGTATGCGAGCTCAAAACTGCCTGATGCTTTAATCCGATGTGCTTCCAGCATTCCTTGTACGTCAGAAGCCCTCCCAGCCAATATCAAAGCAGCAGCTACATTTATCTCCAGTGAATCAACCTTTGATTTTTGTAGCTTCTGATAAACTTCAACACAAGCATCCATCTTGCCCATACGATAAAGAATTTGTGATTCTAACAGCAAAATTTCTGGATTCTTCTCTAGGCCTTTCAAGGACTCCAAGGCCTCATTCAACTTGTTTTGTCTGTATAGGCAGTAAGCCTACTTAGAGAAACACATGAAGTAGAAAATGTCAAGTCCACGCGTGCTTTCCTGAGCAGAAGAGCAACAGAACAAAACACAGTCCCTAACAACTCCACAATCTTCCCTCATTGTATGACCAAAGAAACATAAGAACAGAAGAAAAAAAAACCAGTAATGTGCGAGCAGAAACAAGTAATAAACATTGAAAAACCAATCTAGAATTTTCATCTTGAACTCCGACAGAGCAAACTTAGAACATATCAAACTGAAACAAATCAAAGAAACCGAAATTTAAAAAAAAAAAGTTAAACATAAACTGCTCAAATTCAGCCACCTTGAAGAAACTGAAGTCAACATTACGCTTTTCCAACGAATGAATCGTCGAAAGAGCATCTTCAGTTCTATCGTCCTTAATCAAAGCAACCACCTTGCATCGAATCGCGTCCTCGTCGCTCGGAGCCACAGAGAGAACTGCAAAAGCAAGCGGATTATCGTAATCAAATCCATCAAAACACAACAATGCGCAACAAAACGGCTTCATGGAATCAATGAAAGATAAAGAATGGACCTTGATCGGCAACTTTAATAGCCTGAGCAAATTCGGAGCGCTGGATGTGCCTGTTGAGATCGGTGAAGAGATCCTCGATCGCCGGCGGAGGTTGCCACGCGGACTGAGAGGGCTTCGGCTTGTCCTTGGGCTTTGGAGCCATGAACGTGAATTTTCTGGAGGGTTTCCTTTTTCTAGGTTACCAAACAGACTTCGGAGCATTAAGCAGAAACTGAACACCAAGAAGGTCGAAGTGAAGAAGGCTGGTAATTGTAGTTTTATTTCCACATTTTTTCACTGTACGGGCTTTGACGTAGGCCCAAACTGATGGCCCAGTATGTGAGTTATGAAATTTTTGAAATCAACTCTATTGTCTTCTTCATTTGGTCGAGGTTGTTTACGGTATATCTATCTACTCTTTCACTGCTTCTTCAAGTTTGAAGATGATAACTAAAATAGGAAGGCTTGATGTTGGAGTACAGTGCCAAATTCGACCATTACTCAGATTGGTTATCACTATCAGGTGAGAGGAACTTTAAGCAAATGATGATAGTAGGAATTCATGCAGAATGTAAACAATACTGCATGAATTTTACGTGGACAATGCCAGGCTTCCAATTCACCATGAACGCACTGGTGTTATCCTTGGGAGGTTACGATGTGTTATTGGGAGTTCAGTGATGACGTTCATTGTAATTTCAAGGAAAGGACCATGACTTTCAACTGGGAGGGCCAAGTAGTTACGTTGAATTAGAGATCACGAGTTGTATTAGGCATGGAATTCCACGTAACATTACAACGATCAGAACGAGGGCAATTCTTAATGATGCAATTGACATTTATGATCAAATGTCAACTACAACAATTAGGAGTAAAGGAAGAACAGTGGAGTGCATTCGAAGAAATTAACGATGTTTTGTCAAAGTTCGCCGTAACAAAGAACCAACCAATTACCACTTGATAGGAAACATAATCGTTAATCATTAGATTCACTTAAAGGAGGGAGCAGAAACCATTAATATCAGACTATGTCGATACTCAAGAGCTCAAAAAATGTCATCGAACAATCAATGAAAGACTTGATGAACCAAGGCTTCATCAGACACACTTACGGAACATATGCATCACCAATAGTCCTTGTTAAGAAGAAGGACAACTCATGGTGGATATGCATGGACTATTACGAGCTCAATAAGCATACGATCGAAGACAAATTTCCTATTATGTTAATAAAAGAATTATTCCATGAATTATATGGAGCTAGCTAGTTTACTAAGCTAGACTTACGTTTAGGTTATCACAAGATCCGAATGCAACTTGAAGACATTCAAAAAACAATATTCAATTTGCACAAAAGGCATTACAAATTCTTAGTTATGCCATTCAGCTTTTCCAATGCACCATCAATGTTTCAGAGTTTGATGAATCAGTTATTTAAACCATACCTTTGACATTTCATTTTGATATTTTTTGATGATATATTGATTTACAGTCAATCCCTACAATTATATGTAAATCACCATACTACTATAATAGTGACTCTTAAAACTGATAACTATATTTATACAGGAGCAGGTGTGTTTTTAGAGCAAGGTAGATTGAATATTTTGGTTACACTATCTTGGAGAATTGTGTGGCAACCGATGTAAGGAAGTTGAGGATGATTAAAGACTAGCCGAATCCAAATAACCTTAAAGACCTAAAGGAAGCAATCATGAAAGCACTTATCCTAGCAATTCCTAGCTTCTCAAAACCCTTTGTAGTGGAAGCAAACGTCAACGGATCAGGCATCAGAGCAGTACTACAACAAGATGATCATTTAATTGTCTTTTTTAGTAAAACGCTAGCTTTGAGGCATCAAGGGATATCAACATACGAAAAAAGAGTTTCTAGCCATGATTAAAGCAATAAAATAGTGGCACCACTACCTTATCGTCAAACCCTTCATTGAGCGAACCGATCACTAGAGCCTAAAATACTTATTGGAGCAACAATAATCTATGTCCTTCCAACAATAATGTTGGAATCAAATAAACAAAATATTGATGGCGAAGAAGAAAAATAATTTAGAGAGAATTTTCTTCTTATATAATTGTAACAAAGTACACAAATATAAATATATTGTTTTTTCTCTCAAACACACAACATATTTCTCTCACACAAACTCTCTATTTTTCCTCTCACACACTGCACTACACCAATATAAATGTCATTCACTCTGCTGGTGAATATCACATACACTAATACAACTCAAACTCACGACATACACACACACACACTTCTTTTTTAAAGTCACAGCACACACACATATATATATATGGAAGCAAAGCTGGGCGGTTTGGTTCCTTAGCCAAATTGTCCACTTGCTTTGAGTAATTATTGACTATTAAAGACAGCAAGGTGGTGCCGAAATTAAAGCCAAATTGGTTTCTTCATTTGACTGCTTCATTTCAAAATCTACTTTAAGATATTTCAACAGCCTCCCTTTAAATTGATTTTGAAACAACACCAAGCATCATCTTCAATTTTTCGAACACATCTGCCTTCAGTGGCTTTGTCAAAATATCTGCAACTTGATCTTCAGATCTGCAAAACTCCAATTCGATTTCTTCATTTTTGACTAGCTCACGAATATAATGATACTTGATGCCGATGTGTTTGCTTCTCCCATGGAAGACTGGATTCTTAGCTAATGCAATGGCTGACTTATTATCACACATAATTTTCGTAGGATCTATTTGTTCATGCATCAATTCACCCAGCATCCTACGAAGCCAAACTGCTTGACATGCTGCAGAACTTGCTGCCATATATTCTGCTTCTGCTGAAGAAAGTGCTACAACCTGCTGTTTCTTTGAGGACCATGAAAATGATCCAAATCCAAGAAAGAATACATACCCGGAAGTACTTTTCCGAGTTTCCACATCACCTCCCCAATCACTGTCGGTGTATCCCATTAAATTGAAATGGTTAGCGTAAGAATAGAAAATTCCATGATCAAGGGTGCCACTTACATATCGCAGAATTCGTTTTGCTGCTTGCAAATGTGATTGACGAGGTTCTTCCATAAATCGACTAATAATTCCCACACCATAAGTAATATCTGGCCTTGTGCAGGTCAAATATCTCAAGCTGCCAACCATGCTTTTGAAATATGTGGGATTTATCAGTTCTCCACTTCCTTCTTTCTTCAATTCCAATCGTTCAGCAACTGGAGTTCGAATAGGCTTGAGTGACTCCATTTTAAGGCGCTTCAAAATATCAGTGGCATACTTCTGTTGGGAAATGAAAATTCCTTCATCAGTCTGCTGCACTTCAATGCCCAAAAAATAGGACATCAATCCTATATCTGTCATTTCAAACTGGCTAGTCATAGCCTCCCTGAATTCATCAAACATCTCTTTGCAATTTCCTGTGAATATCAAGTCATCAACATAAATACAAACAATAATGAGATCACCATTGGAATTTGACTTGATATATAGGGTATGCTCATAAGGACATTTTTGAAAACCATGCTGCAGCAAATATGCATCAATTTAAGTATACCAAGCATGAGGTGCTTGTTTCAACCCGTACAATGCCTTCTTCAATTTATAGACTTTTTCCTCATGTCCTTTCTGCACATAACCAGGTGGTTGCTCAACATAGACTTCTTCATCAAGAAAGCCATTCAGAAAGGCTGATTTTACATCCATTTGATGAATCTTCCATTGGTTTTGAGCTGCAAGTGCTACAATCATTCGAATGGTATCCATCCTGGCAACTGGTGCAAATACTTCAAAATAATCAATTCCAGGCTTCTGCTTATAGCCTTTTACGACCAATCTTGCCTTTAAGCGATCCACCTGACCATCGGGCTTGTACTTCGTCTTGTACACCCACTTGACTCCAATGGGTTTCTTGCCTGGTGGTAAAGAAGTTAATTCCCATGTGTCATTTTTCTTTATTGAATGGATTTCATCATTCATTGCTTGAACCCTTCGTTTATGGGCTACTGCATCTTTATAAAAAACTGGATCACAATCTGCAAATAGGCAAAAATTCACAATAGTTTCATCAGTGGTCATATCATCATTATCATGATCAGAGGTGACCACATAATCTTGCAAGCGAGCTGGAATCGTTCGTGTTCGTTGAGGACGTTTTGAAGTTTCTGCAACTTTTGTTGATGGAGGAGAACTTTTAATAGGCGATGAGCTATCAGACATAGATCTACTTGTTTCTGCCTGCTTTGGCTCATTTTCTATGATAACACCTTGTTGTTGATCATCTTTTTCATTCCACGTCCATGCTTCATCTTCAGCAAACTGCACATCTCTGCTCACGATCACTTCTTGTGTCACAGGATTGTATAATTTGTAACCCTTAGTAACATCACTATAACCAATGAAGATGCACTTTTGGCTTTTGTCATCCAGTTTCTTTCTTCGTTCATCTGGAATATGGGGATATGCAATACATCCAAATACACGCAAGAAAGAAATATCTGTCTTATTACCGCTCCATGCTTCTTCAAGTGTTCTTCCAAAGACACTCTTTGTTGGGCATCTGTTTAACAAAAAAATAGTACAGGCAACAGCTTCTGCCCAAAAAGGTTTTGGGAGGGATTTACCTTTCAGCAAACTTCTGGCCATTTCAAGAATTGTTCTATTCTTTCTTTCAGCTACACCATTCTGTTGAGGTGTATAACTAGTTGTCAACTGACGCCGGATTCCTTGACTTTTACAAAAATTGAAAAATTCATTTGAGGTAAATTCTCCACCTCTGTCAGATCGCAAAGTCTTCAAATAATAACCACTTTGTTTTTCAACTAAAGCTTTAAATTCTTTGAATTTTGCAAAAGCCTCTGATTTTTCTCTAAGAAAATATACCCAAGTCTTTCTAGTAAAATCATCTACAAAGATCAAAATGTACCTTTTATGTCCAATTGATTCTACCTCAATTGGGCCACAAATATCTGTGTGCACTAACTCCAAAGGTTGTTTGGCCCTTCTAGCTTTTCCAATTGGAAAAGAATCTCTGTGCTGCTTTCCCAAAAGACAACCTTCACATTGTTGATCAGGAGCTTTAATAACTGGCAAACCAATCACCATCCTTTTTTGAGCTAACAACTTCAGCCCACGGAAGTTCAGGTGACCAAAACGAAGATGCCATAGCCAATCTTCATCTTTCAAAATTGTTGAAA
>JANZXV010000003.1:8346743-8367584 GCA_027576455.1 Erythroxylum roigii
CCCCCCCCCCCCCCCCCCCCCCCCCCCCCCCCCCCCCCCCCCCCCCCCCCCCACGGCCACGTCCACGGTTCAGTTTTTAAATCCCTAATTCCCAATTTTTATTCACTTGCCTTCCTGTCTATTTCTCCTATCGTCACTTCTCTCTAAGTTTTGCTTATTGGATCTCCTCTTCACGCATCTAACGTCTCTTGTTGCTTCATCCCTTCATATTCAACTGGTCTCTCAACCGTAAGCCTCTCTCATCCAGTTCTCGGTGGGCTGTTACCGCAAGCATCTCTCATCCAACGTCCTTGTGTTGTGCAATTTCGGTGGTTGTTCATTCTCCTCGGTCTCTTCACGCCTACGGTGATGTCTCTAGACTGGTAATCTCTTTGTATCTCACTCTTTCATCTGCTGAATTCTTTGTGACGTTGGAAGGTTATGGCCGTAACCCTTAAGATGTTTTTGGGTTTGTGATTTCTGGTGGATTTGTTTTACTGAGTTGTTAGTTATCTCTATATTGAAGTTGTCTAAGTTGAATCTGGGCAAAAGTTCCTTGAAGGAATCTGATTTTGTGGCTTATTGTTCTGGTTATTTGAGGGGTGCGTGTTTTGTGCTTTACTCTGGAACTGTGGTTTTCCTGCCGTACTTTATACTGGTGCTTTATTCTGGAACTGTGTTTTGTGTTATTTGAGGGCTGCGTGTTTCATCTAGGTTTTTTCTGATTATTGACTGCTATAGTATGGGAAAGAATAAAGAACAGGTGATACATTCAGCTTCGGAGAAAAAGGGCGCAACTCCTACGCGACGCTCTAGTCGTTTGCAGTTTCTTCCCAGTTCTGGCAGGCATTTTCAAGGAGCTGGATCTTCTTCTACAGTTCCTATTGATGTTTCAGATGTTCCTGATCAGCATGATTCTGATGTTGATCGAGTAATTGAAGAATTGATTGCAGAATCCTCTTCCGATTCTGATGCCTCTCTGTCTACGCATTCTGTTCCACAGCCAGTTCCTCCTTCAGCTCCTAGAAAGCGGTACAAGATGATGTGTACAAAATCTGTCCGTCCACCTCGATGCCATCCAGGAGCTCGATTTCTTGTTGATAAAAGCCATTTCCTTTAAGTTTTACACTTCCGACGCAGAGGACAAATGGCGGACACTGTCAGATACTAGAATTGTCATGGATCGTCCAATTAACTTGGATGAATTTCGCGATCATGGTCTCAATACTCTTCTTAGTGAGCGGTCACTGCTTCATGCCGCCTTGTTTCCTCAGCATTACGACCTTGAACTGGTAAAGGAATTTTACTCTAACTTGTCTGGTGATATTCTGAATGCCAATGCAGCTATGTTTGGTGTTGTCTATATAAGGGGGAGAGTTATTGGATTTGATGCTCGTCGTTTGAACATGTTCCTGAAATTTGAGACTGTGATTGACGGTTCACTTTTTGATGATGATTGGGAGATCACTACTGATCAACTTGCCCTGATTTTAACTTGTGGGAAGCTCACTGCTTGGCCGACTACTTCTGGGTTTCGCTCATCTATGCTCACTCAGAAATACTTTGTTCTGTTCAATTAATGATCACCAACTGGATGCCGGCCACTCATGCAGTGACTATTTATCTGGCCCAAGCCAAGCTTCTTTATGCCATTAGAACGGGTGTCCAATTTAATCTGGGCCGCTTCATTATGGATTCGATGTTGTCTGTTGAGAGTAAGCCTCATTCTCTCTTATATTTTCCATGTTTAATCTCACAATTTTTGTATGCTAATGGAGTGCCTAGGCTGAAATCAAGCATCTTGGAGGCAGTTCCTCTTATGAACATTTCGTCGCGGATATTTGGGCAACCACGGGTGGCAGACTTGCCTTATGTTGCTTCGGGCCCTTCAGCTGCTTCGGGTCCCTCTTCCTTCAATCAAAATGCTGCGTTTGTTTCTGAGTTGGAGCGCAGTGAAGGTGGTCTCCAAGCCCTCACCGAGGCTATTCAAGCATTGAAGAACCGCGTTCTTCAATCTTCGGGTTCTTAAATTCTTTTTTTTTGTTACTGGTTGCTGATGATCTCTGTTGAATTCTACACACTTTATTTCCGTTTAAATGATATCTTCTGCACTTCTACTAATTCGGTTGGATTTCCTCATGTTCTCTGTTGCTGTTGAGAATTGAGCTGCTTAAGTTAATGAGTCCATGTCTTGTAATGTTTTACTAGCTTTAATAGAATATATTTTCTTTTGCTCATAATATTGAATGACTTTCTTTGAGAATCTCTTGACTGCAAGTGAATTGAGCCTGTTTATTGGATTTTGAGTAATTCGTTGTATGCTAAAATGGTCAATTCATGACTGGAACACTTACCACGAATTTGCCATCATTTTTGTGCCGGTGATCTGTGTGCTTAGTGTTTTTGCCAAGCTCCTTACAAATAAAATTTAACATAAAAAAGCACTAAGCACAATCAAATTATTACTCCGCTGTCCGAAACTGGATAAAGAGTAGAGCTAGTAGCCATCTGAGCTTGTGACTCCGAGTAGCCGGATGCGTGTATCACAAATATTCGCCCTCACGCCGAAAGGATGATGACATCTCAGACAAGCCTAAAAAGTGCTCAAAATGTGCTGCAATCGTACAAAAGAAAACAACAATCACTGCTATTTTGTGTCTCAACGATGAAATTGGTAAACTTTGGTACTTGGCAATTTCATTTTTCATCTATGCTTGCTTGCACATGATTTCTCTTGGCAGGTTTTTAGCAATTGTTCTGTTATGAATTGAGTTAATTATACTGGGTTTAATCCTGTGTGTTCTGAACTAGTGCAAGGCTCTTTTCTTTGTGTTTGAGAGGTGTTTCAAAAGATAGTCCTTCCTTGTTGTGAACTTTGAAAGACATGTTTTGTTTCTGCTAGTTCCCTATTGCTGGTACATTAGATTTCTTCAG
Source organism: Erythroxylum roigii (assembly GCA_027576455.1). Classification (NCBI taxonomy): domain Eukaryota; kingdom Viridiplantae; phylum Streptophyta; class Magnoliopsida; order Malpighiales; family Erythroxylaceae; genus Erythroxylum; species Erythroxylum roigii. Next base: position 8,349,657 of record JANZXV010000003.1, read on the forward strand.
CTGACCAGCTTTCCTCTCTTACATTTGACTGGTCTCCTGCCACGTTGAAAGCTTTGTTCTTCTCTATGTCATGGAACTTATGTTTTTGTCACTTTTTTTCTCAAAGGGGGAGATATTAGTTGCTGTTATGTTTGGATGTTCTGGCTTGTTGCTTGAGGGGGAGATATTTAGTTTTGTTCTGTCAATGTCCAATTACAATTGCTGGGTTTGATGTTGAGACAAGAATACCAAAAAAGGGGGAGATTGTTAGGATTTAATTTTAATATATCCTATGTTTATTTTTTATTTTTGGCATTTTTTATTGGACATATGATTTTTCCTAATATCCTGTGTTGATGTGCCTAAATTGGAAGTTATCTAACATTATCTTTTTTTAAAAAGGATTTATCTAAAGGCTATCTTCAAGTGGCGTGATTGATGGGAATTAGGGCTGTGTGGCTTAGCTGATGTGGAAGTGTATGTAGGGTTGCTTTTAAGTGTGTTGTGAAGACTTTCGTGTGGTTGCTGGTGTGAGAAACGTATATATAACCAACAGCTGGACGTTGTGCGAGAGTTTTATGGTGATATGCTGTGGACGTTGATGATGGACAATTTACACTAATTGATTGTGTGGTTGGCTTTGAGACTTCATTGGGTGAAGTGATATACGACTATTGGAGTGATTTTTAGCAAGCAGTTCAATGGAGATAAGTTGTTGACGTTTCTGATTTTTGTTGGTATGGTCTTCGTGTGGCTTCACAGTGTGCTGCAATACATGACCTTGGTTTGATCATTAGCTAGTAGTTTAATTGTTATTTGCTGTTGACACTGTTGCTAGTTTTTCTATATTAATTGAGTGATGTTTGGAGAGCTTTTGGGTACTGCTACTTGGATTATTTGTGTTTAATTTCAGAATTGGAATTAGTATATTCTTGAATTTAGTTGTCTGTGTTATTGAAGTAGAAATAGTTTGCAAAATCCTCTGACGGGGTTAACACGAGTCGGTCGTATTATTAGGCGTGAAAACTTTCACGGGTAGTTAGGTTGTGGGTTAGTTACATAGATTGAGTCATCCGGGGTCGGTCAATTTTTGTAATTTTTGTGAACTACAGTGGAAGAGATTAATATGGGTGAGGGCTCCAGAGACGTAGGCAAGTTGGCCGAACTGCGTTACCAAACGTCGGCGTTTTATTTTCTGGTGTTTTGCGATTGAGATTGCTAATTTTGGATAATCTGCGGTTTTATAGATAACTAAGTTTTTTCAAGTTTAAGAGAAGATGTTTATCGTGTGGTTAAGGCATTTGCTGCAAAGGGGGAGTGTGTAAGCCCAGAAGCCAAACAATACATAGACTGCCTGGTAAGAAAATCTGAAAATGATTTTAGGTGCTCGAAGTCACTATGTTAAATCTCTTCTGGATTTTGGTTTGTATTAAGCTGCAGAAGTTGTTGAGCTTAAGATTTGGTGTTATCCTGATTGTTGATAGGTGAGAGATTTTGAGAAGAATGGTCTGAATCTTACTGTTACCAAGAGAGAGGAAATGCAGCGCTTGAAAGCTAAGATCAATGACTTAAGCCTACGGTACATTCGAAATTTGAATGATCATAATGCTCATCTTCTATTCAGTGAGACGGAGCTGGCTGGATTGCCATCAGAATATTTTAAGGTACTTATTGCCTTGCTATTCTTTCATGAAAGCATAGTTTTGGAATATGGCAGGTAATTGGAATATTAAGGGATGAGAGTTTCTTCCTTAAACTAGCATGAATTTAAATGGTGAAGCTTATCATGTTGCAATATGATGAAAGTATAAGGATTGTGTTGTACTTAAAAATTGGCATATAAAAACTTGTCCACTTGGGGAGTAGTTCGATGTCAATCAACTAGTTTTTACTCCTGTCTCTTGTTCTGCTGGATTTGATTGTCATTGCAGAGTTTAGACAAGGCTGAAAATGGCAAATATAAAATCAAAATGAGAAGTCACCATGTTGCTGCATTGTTGGAACTCTGCAAGGTACATTCTTCTCTTTTTGTTAATTTTGCATATGACATCTTGTGCATGGATATTTTGAAATGCTCTGATTCAATTGCTACATGTAACGAGTAAAGTTAGCCCTTTAATCTAGTTAAAAAAATTCAATAATTTTGTCTTATAGGCTTGGTGTAGTTTCTAATTGGTCGTGTTGAAATTGATATATATTTGTATAATATTTTTTTGCTCATGTCAAGGTAGGAACTACTAGGAAGATGGTTGCAAGGGAATATGGGAAGAGGTGCGGCGAAGTCAATCTTTCAGTCTTGGATAGTTTGGTAAATAATGCACCCTTTCTTATCGAGTTTTGTTCTTTAAAATAATTAAAGCGATAGTTCTTGAAGAGAAAAAAAATCGATATCTGATCTTCCTTTGCCACCGTAATTTAAGTTTTTTTGTAGGATGATAAAAATGGTATTGATCTCTCCTTATGTCATGCATTTTTGTACTTTTAAATAACAAGAGATCATATTTTTGCCTATGAATTATTTTTCATATACCTAGTACTTCACAAACATGGAAGTATATAAATAATATCACATATAAGATATCGTTTTGGCCTTTTAGGTTGAATTGCGCCATAAATATGCCAGGCTACTGGGCTATTCAAATTATGCTGACTATGCTGTTCATTGTAGAATGGCAAAGATGTCCTCAAAGGTTTGTATAATTTTTTACTTGATGCAATTTTATGTATAACGCGTAGGCTAAAAGGCACGTTTGCTGTTTTAATTATGTCTTATTGATTACAATGTATATTTGACATTTCAAATACGCTTGCTTCATGTGAATAACAGTGGTCTATAATAGAACTGCCGAATCTAATTCTTTGTTCATTGTGATGAGACTATTGTCGTGTCAGGATTATGGTACACAACAAATATATTAGTCATATAAGGAACAGTTTGCTCTTTTATTCTTTTCTGTTAAACGTTGTTGGTTAGTGGATGTGCCATAGGTAATGACCATGTGGAATCCAACAAAAGGTTCTTCCTTTTGGCATGGTCTTTGTGACAGATGTAAAACTGTAAAATCTAAAAGCATGCTAATTTCTCATTGTCTTCTAGCGACTCTCCTGCTTGATATTACGAGTTAGTTGAACTCTTATTTTGGAGTTTATTGGATAAGTTGAGAGCTTTTGACGTAAGGATTTTTTAACTTTGGTTGAGATACGTTCAAATGTTAAAATCTGTCTGGTTTAATACTTTGACTAATTGTCTTTAATTGTATGTCTATTTCTTGGATTTTATTCATTGATATGATATTCCTCCCCCATAGGTGTTTGACTTCTTAGAGGACATCTCTGCCTGTTTAACAGATTTGGCAACGAGGGAACTCAGTTTGTTAAAAGGCTTAAAGGTTTGGACATTTTTGGCTATTTGATGTGTCTTTTTTCATTCTTATCTATGTTTCGGGTTGGTTTCAATTGGGCACAGAAAAAAGAAGAAGGAGACAGTCCGTTTGGAGTTGAGGATCTTTTGTACTATGTGAAGAGAATTGAAGAGAAACAGTTTGACCTGGACTTTGCTGCAGTAAGGCAATACTTTCCTGTTGATTTGGTTCTGGCTGGGATCTTTAAAATAACCCAAGACCTTTTTGGTAAGGAAAACTATCTTGATTGAATTTTGGATGTGCTTGTCGTTGATTGTTTGTTGTGTATATTTTGATGATAGTGAATTAGAGTGCAAAGTTATGTTAACAGAAATGAGAAGGGAATTAGAAGAGAGAGAAAAGAAGAGAGATACGTAGAAGGAGAGAAAGAAAGGAAGAGAGATACACAGAGAGATTTCTAGAAGAAGACAATATCCAATCTGTTATACATATCCTCACTATCTGTTACTATAACGTCTTAAATAGACGCAAGGGATGACTAATATAAAGGCTGGTGTTTGATAACAATGGTGGACATTATTTAAAAACGATGCGTTTCGTACTAAGTTCTAACAGCTAGTGATGTCGTCTTCGTTACCGTCTCTTTCTTCGTCTTCTTCATTTGCGTCTGTAATGGTTGTGATATTTTTTATACGTAACATTGTTTTTCCATGTTCACATCATTATTTGTAATGAAAATTCTTCATCTTTAAATAGGCTTAAGATTCCAAGAAATTGCTGATGCTAGGGTTTGGCATGATGCTGTTCGTCTCTTCTCTGTTTTTGACTTGAACTCTGGCGACCTCATTGGTTATTTCTTCCTTGATTTATACTCAAGGTTCACTTAATATTTAGGATATCTCAATTGTTTAACTTGCGACTTCTGCTTTTGGAGAAGTGATATTTCATTAATGTGGCAGGGAAGGAAAATATGGTCATACATGTGTGGTTGCTCTTCAAAATGGCGCTTTATTGCACAATGGTGCTAGACAGGTAGCTTTATCCCTTGGTTCCTAGTTCCTACTAATTTGATGTGTGGAACTTTGGCAACTTAGAGTATAATCATCCATGGTTCTGATGCTGAGTTTCACCCATTAGGCTCCTTTCAGGAATCATATACTGGAATACATCCTATCATTTCCTCGGGGGCCTTATTGTTTTGACTATTTGAGCCACTGATTAAAATTTTAATACTAGCTAGTCTTCTCTTTAAAATTTTCATTACTTATGCTTGATCCTTTTACCAGAAAGAAAGCAATTCTTTGATGCATTGCTTCGAGTAAGCTGATAGAAGGCAAAGAGCACCTTGAAGACTTCAAAAAGAGCGACTCACAAGTCATCATAAATTGTTAATATTGTTGCCATTGAATTCAATCTACACGCATAAATTGAACTTCCAGAATAGTAGTTGCTTGCAAAGCTTACCTTATTTTAGGAGATACTGAAAGATCTATTGAATTTCAAAATTTCTTAATCTTAATCTCTAAATTATTATCAAAGGGGAGCACTGTTTATCATCACTAAAAGTTAGTGAAAGCAATTCTCTTCTTAGATGAGGTTAATAATTCTCCATCTTCCATAGAAATGATTTCTTTATAGTAAACACAAATATAGGAAAGCTAACGATTGGAAACTTACTGTTGATTTGTATGAATAGATACCAGTGGCATTGCTTATATCTCAACTGCAAAAGGACGATGAAGGAGAAAGTTGTCTATTGAGATTTTCTGAAGTGGTTAATCTTTTCCATGAGTTTGGTCATGTGGTATGTCTTCCATCTGATGTTTTATTTGTATCTTGTTTTGGGTACTTTCATGAACAGTTGCTTTAGAAGTTTGTTTGTGTATTTCTGTGGCTTATGGTCTTTAAATAACTTTGCAATGAAAAACTCTGAGCATGCAGGTCCAGCATGTCTGCAACGATGCATCATTTTCTAGATTCTCTGGTTTGCGTGTAGATCCTGATTTTCTGGAGATTCCTGCTCTAGTCCTGGAAAATTGGTAAGCAACTTTTGTTATATCTCACCTTTTCTTGGTTATCCAGAATTCAGTTTTACCTTGCAATTTTGGAACTCTTCAGGTGTTACGAGAGCTACTCATTGAAGTTGATATCTGGTTTTCATCTGGTGAGGCATACTTCTGCCCTTTTTTACAGTAATTTTTGGATAAGGTTATTATCTTCCTTTCTTACCAACCAAGAAGAGGAAGATTGGGAGGGACAAGACGCGTTTCTCCGCCTTTTCTCTTGCTAATTGGTACTGCACGTTCAGTACATACTCTCTTATATGTGTTGCCATTTGTAATTTTCTGAAGACCTAAAACAGTTCACATGTATTCAGTTAGCTTCCTTTTTGCATTTTATTATAATTTCTTATGTTACTTAAGTCTTCATGAATATGCTGTGTACATCTATTTATCCGGTATATTACATGATGGTTGCTATTCTTTTACATTGCACAATTACTGTTCTTGTTTACTTTTATACCTCCCATCTTGCAGGATATCACCAAACCTATTGGGGAGGAAGTATGTAAATCGATTAAAAGGTGGCGAAATTCCTTCTCTGCTCTTAAACTGAAGCAGGAAATTCTTTATTGTAAGTACATTGATTTTTAAAGTCAGACTGTGGACCTTGTTGTTCTTTTCTTGATCTACCAAAGATTTGCTGATTACATGTCATTCAATGTTAAACTTATAGAACAGGGGTTTTCTTCAGAAATATTCGTAGATCTAAATTGGAATCACTGAATCATCAATCGTGATAGTAATTCTGTGCATGACATTATTTGCTCTTTTGAATTCACCCAGAAGGTTTATGTGTTTTCAGGTCTTTTTGATCAGATTGTACATTCTGCTGATAATGTTGACATTCTTGAGTTATACAAGCATCTTCATCCAAAGGTGAAAGAGCTTTCTCTGCAAGACCCTTGCAAATGTATGTTCACTCTAAATATTTGTCTGCCTTCTCAGGTCATGTTAGGGCTGCCAATCTTAGAAGGAACAAATCCAGCCTCATGTTTTCCACGGAGTGCCATTGGTTATGAAGCTGCTTGTTATAGTCGTATTTGGAGTGAGGTACCAAATCGCACAATCTTAATAATTTCCCTCTTACGTGCTCTAGGATACTACGATATACTTAAAAAGTTCCTTTTGAGCCTAAACTCGATTTTATGGGCTAAAATGATGCCCCTAAAAAAATTTGGACTTAGCCCATCGAGTCCTTTGGGCGGGTTACTTTGCTTAGCTGAACTCATTGCCTCATTTTCTAGTTGGTGAATCACCTCAGGTTAACTATTTCCTTCCAAGATCATCATTGCTTACTTAATGCTGTTCAGGTCTTTGCCACGGACATATTTGCCTCAAAATTCCGTGATAATCTCTTGAACCCCCAAGTCGGTATACAGTTCCGAAAGAAGGTAAACCAGTCAACAGTTTTTTTTTTCATGTCTACGTCTATGTGAATTCAAATTATGTTATAGTTCTCATAGATGTGACTTTATGGTCATGATCTATTTTCTGATTAGTCTTAGCCACACTGAAATTTTGAGGCCTACCACAAACTTGATGGTCAAACAAAAATATTGATGGCAGGTATTGGCCCCCGGAGGATCAAAGGAACCCATAGAAATTCTATCAGATTTTCTTGGAAGAGAACCATCCATTCAAGCTTTTATTGACAGCAAAGTTGAACATAGTTTATAAAAGAATTGGTTTAGTCGAAGTTGAAGACTCAAGTTGGTCAAAACCTCCTTGCATTTTTGAGTGATAATTGAAGTAATCCATGTCTTTGTATATAAGCCTTTCATTGGCATCTGAAGTCCGGTCTTAGAACCTTTTCATATGTACAAGTAAGACGTCGTAATTAATAATTTTCTAGATATAGTGCTGTTGAGCGTGCAGGGTGCTTCTAACGTTCCATTTCTTGTGCCTTTATGCTTTCAATAGTGTGGTATTGTTCCTCTTCCCTTTAATAATTCTCTCATCTTACATCCTTAACATTGTAATTTGTCATAAGCAACATAGTAAACATCGAACCAAAGATTCTGAGTGGCAGAATTGGGTTCATTACTTCTAATTTTAATACTCCTAAATGACCCACAAAGGCCGCAATGTTTAGGTCGCCGAGGATTCTCATGAATGTGCCCCCCACCTAAGCTTCTTTGGTTGGAGGGGGCTCTTTCTTTAATAGTTATATTCATTTGGATACAAAAAATATTATTATGAACCACCCATTTCCACATCCTTGATGGATCGTTAAGGAGGATCGTGGCAACCACAGGATTGCAAATTACTAACTACAGGGGTTATGGAATGGAAGGAGAGGATGATCAGTTAACAAGTTAAGTGCTCATCAGAAAAGTTGGGTTTGCCAACGAATAATTCCCCTTCTTTCCACTTTATCTTATCCAACACGAGTGAAAACGACAACTGGGCTGGTCTCTTTGGGGCAAATGTTGATCAAATGAAAGTCCCTGACAACTTTTCCTATAGTAACCCCACGTGTTGCTGCTCCTGATGGCTCTTGTTTCCAGTTTGAAAGCAACCTTTTGATCTTATTTGTTGACAATGAGGTAAAGGTGGCTCAAGAAGGCACCGGATCCTTTTCATCACTTATTTCAAACCTTCTTTCAGTTGATATCGTTTTAGGTTTGTTTACGTATTAAATGATTTGGATCAGAAACAGAAGTGGGTCACTAAATTAAATGCAACTCAAAAGGATTCATATTTTCTTAGGGGTGGCCAAGTCTATTACTAACTGAGGGATTAAATCACTTCTTTCATTTTTACTGTTTAGCGCTGTTCTAACTTATCTCATCCACACATTTTTATAGGATTTACATAAATACGTGGATAAGATAAGTTGGAACAGTATTGGAACAATAAAAGTGAAACAACATAGGTTCTAGATTTTTAGATTATACTAAAATTAATTATAGTTTAATTCTACTTTGAAAATGAATTTGAAATTATTATTTTATTTAAAAATTTATTTACTGGATTCCTTATAATTTCGCCTTATTATGTTGTTTTTTCAAAATAAAAAAATCAGGGCTTAACAATAATCGGAACATTTATATTCTCACGTCTTTGACATGAGTAGTCTTTATTCGCGGCTGCAACTAGAACGATGTCGTTTGAGAGCAAGACTTCGTTGGTTAGCTAACTTAATTACTACCAATTCAAATCAGAAATGGTTGGTTGTTTCCAATTCCTTTCCTTAGCATGACTGAGCTCTCAAAGACAAAGCAGAGATGGGCCAGTGAGAATTGAAACAATGGAGTATTAAAGTGCATATGGGAAAGACTCGGTCTTCATATCACTGCCAGGAGACAGAAGCTAAACTGTAGGAAGAGAGATAATATTAGAAGAAATTTCAATTTTCGTGGTCAACAAACAACAACGTGAAAACTAAGGGGAGCAATAGTTTGAATGCCTCGGACATGACCAAGTAAGTACACCGTGGGACTTTGTTTACTTTTTCAACTTCATCTATATCTGGGTTTTGCTTTTTCTTTGCATAAAGCTTGAGGCTTTCTATTGTGCATGTGCTTCTTACGATCTTTTGATAGGTTGTGGTAGTTCTATTTGGAAAGTTTGTAGTGATCGTTGAATTTGGTTCAGGGGATTCGACAGATGAGAAGCTTGTTATGAGGGTCTTGGTGGTGGAAAAACAAGAGAATGAAAAAGGTCTGATCTTGTAACTTAACTGGGTTTTAGATTCTTTTTTTACTTTTAATTTTAGCCGAAAAGATAGGATTTTTTTAAAAAAAATCGAGTTCTTGGTGAAGCGAGAAAGGTCGCCTTGATTCGAATTTTGTGTATGATGAGGTAGATTTTGGTCCCCTTCTTTCTTCTGTTGTCTTGTGGAGGTTTAAATGTTGATGCAGAGTCTGGCTTCTTTGTTGAGCTTATAATGTTGTATTCATGTTTATGCATATCTTGATGAGGGGTTTCTGATTCTGGAAGAGGCAGTCTTCAGTTCAATTTTGTGGGTTCTGATTATTGTTGGACTGACTTTAAGAAGATTAGAGAATTATTTTAATAATTGTTCGATTCTTTTTGGCGGCATTTTGTTGTTAGTTATTTAAACTATGCTCAAACAGATACTCAGCAAACTTCCACGAAAGTCGTCTAAATCGACTGAAAACAATCTTCATGGTGGAAAATCTACTACCAATGTAAGTTGTGCTACTGGCTCAAGAAGCTGTGATTTAGGGGGCAACAAGTCTGGGAATTTGAATAATGCGCCTGCAGCAGCAAATAATTCTGCTTTATATGTGGGGAAAAACAGTGGTAGCAAGATTCAGCATGTTGTAAACTTGAAGGAGAATGGGAACTTGGGGTTGTCTTCATATGAGGGCTTGCCTGGATTCAGAGATGTTCCGAACTCTGAGAAGCAGAATTTGTTTGTGAAAAAACTGAACTTGTGCTGTGTCGTATTTGATTTCATTGATCCAACAAAGAACCTCAAAGAAAAGGAGATCAAGCGGCAGACACTGTTGGAGCTGGTGGATTATGTAACCTCAGTTAGTGGGAAGTTTTCTGAAAGTGTAATGCAGGATATAATAAAAATGGTGTCTGCTAATTTATTTAGGACGCCCACTGCTCAACCACATGAAAGCAAAGTTGTAGATGGTGTTGATTTGGAGGAAGAAGAACCTTCTGTGGATCCTGCATGGCCTCACTTACAACTTGTATATGAGTTCTTCTTAAGGTTTGTGGCCTCATCTGAGACAGATGCAAAATTGGCCAAAAGATTTATAGATCAGTCCTTCATCCTCAAATTGCTTGACTTATTTGACTCTGAAGATCCAAGAGAAAGGGAATACTTGAAGACAATACTTCACCGCATCTATGGAAAATTTATGGTACATCGTCCATTCATCAGGAAAGCCATAAATAACATCTTTTATCAGTTTATTTTTGAGTCTGAGAAGCACAATGGAATTGCTGAACTTTTAGAAATTTTAGGTAGTATCATTAATGGTTTTGCTCTGCCACTCAAAGAAGAACATAAAATGTTCCTTGTGCATGCACTAATACCTTTGCATAAGCCACGATGCTTGGCAATGTACTGTCAGCCATTATCTTACTGTATCACGCAATTTGTGGAGAAAGATTGCAAGCTTGCTGATACTGTAATCAGGGGTTTATTAAAGTACTGGCCTGTCACTAATAGTTCAAAGGAAGTCATATTTCTGAATGAGCTGGAAGAAGTTCTTGAAACAACTCAACTGTCAGAATTCCAACGCTGTATGATACCCCTCTCTCAGCAAATAGCTAGGTGTTTCAACAGCCCACACTTTCAGGTAACATGTTGCATGATATTTGATTTTAAGTTCTTCTTGCTCATTTGTCTTCCTTTTGTCATATGCTTCAACTAATTTACAGAAACATAAACTCCTGTTATATATACTTCAATCTGCAATATAAATTTTTAAGAGTGATTGCCTCAACAATCATGACTGCATATCGATATTTGTCAATCAGTTTGTCAATAAAGTGCTTTTTTCTTTCCTCTTACTTCTTTGGTAGCAACTCCAAATTTGACGGTAATGTTGCAATATAAGGACATTTTCCATAACCATCTTATTCTTGTGTATTTCTCTTAGAACTTTCAGAAGTTACCATTCGCTTTGGGAGTTTGCGATCCATGACTTGTCTTTGAGGTCAACAGAAACTACCTTTTCAAAAAGATTTGACCTATTTCTCTTACTACTTTCATTTGTCCTTCTTCCTAGAAAATATTGAACCAGAAAGAGGTGAAATTTCTTGATGCTCGTTTCTCTTATGGCGACACAAAATTTATGTGGTTCTTTATACTGGGCCGTTGATGGGAATAAACTTTAGTCAAATCATTTGTAATATACTATTGGTTCGGTTCTCTGTATACAGCACTAGGTTTTTATTCAACTTGTTTTCCACATAATAAACTGCTACTCTCAGATATTGAGTTATGGTCTTGTTTTTAAGATTGATAATGGATCAACAAAACTATGTCTACCTTTAGCTCTCTGTATCCCATCATCATCAGCTTCCAATGGTGTGGTATTTCAGGTGGCTGAGAGAGCGCTGTTTTTGTGGAACAATGATGCCATTGAGAACTTGATCAGACAAAACCGCAAGGCTATATTGCCAATTATCTTCCCTGCTCTGGAAAAAAATTCTAGAAATCACTGGAATCAAGCTGTTCGTAGCTTGACTTTGAATGTTCGCAAGATTTTCGAGGATCTTGATGCTGATCTTTTCAATGAATGCTTTCATAAGTTTCAAGAAGATGAAATAAAGGAAAATGAGAAGAAAGTGAGACGTGAAACGATATGGAAACGTTTAGAAGAGCTTGCTGCTGAAAAATCAGCAGGTAGAAATTAGTTATTCTGTGAAGGACTACCTCTTGACCACAGAAGTAGAGGTAACTCTTGTTGTATGGCAAACTGTCAATTATTTGGTTGACATGGGATTCATTATATGCATTATGTTTTTCCGGAGGTCAGATGTTCCCGAGTAATCAAATTTCCTATTGCTGCAAGGTGCACTTGGTCCTTGCCAAACCCTATAAGATATTGCCTTGTTGAGTTTTTAATACATTGCATGCAAAAAGTAGTATGAGAAGCAAGACCAGTAAAAATGTATGAAAATGTAACAGTGGATGGCTAGTTGCTTTGCACTAGTGGCCTTCAGGGTTTAGATTGTAGCCCTTAATCAACAAAGAAGCATCTTTTCTATCCACTTTTGAGGTGAAATTAGAGCTCTTGTGCTCACTAATCCCCCATTTACTTAAAAACACAGTAGCATACCAACTACTGTCTTTTTGGTTTCAACTCCTTTGAAGTTCCCATTGGTTTCCTTTACTTGCCTGTAATTGAAAACCAGAAGAAATCAATGACTATTTAATTTTAGTACGGCTAAAATGAACTTTAGCTAACCAACCTGTTCTTGATGCTGACCAGAGCTTCCAAAATTATGCTCGGAACACAGAAAAGTTCCCAATAAAGCAAGTTTCATGCGTCCAAGATACAGCCGGGGCACATCCATTTCTAAGTCGTGATTCTCACACCTACCCTCCTGTCTTCAATCTTGGTGTGTGTTTCATATTTTTATAACTAACATAGAAATTGTAAGAACAAGAAAATTTGTGATTCCAATTGACTCAAAGTAAAATTAGCCACGAATCAAAAAGATAATTATATAAAAACATGTTAGTGTGAAAAACGAAAACGACTCGCCTGATTGAGATAAATGGTGACGTTTGGATCAAGTTTGATGGTGTTAAAAAAAGATGTCAAATTTACTATGAACATAAAAGTTTTTGTGGAAAATCTTTATACTACAATAAACTCTTATCTTCTCTGTCTCACTCTCTTTTCTTTTTTAATTTCTTTTACCAAAGCGATAGAAAAATTTGTTACTTTGAAGCTCTGCTTCCCTTTGAAGTCACTGCTTCATGTGAGTATCAAAACATTCTTTGTTTTCCTTCTCTTTTTATCATCTGGGTTTGCTTCATTTTGAATCGCTTTTATTTTGCACAGTTCTGTTCTCCACTTAGATTTTTTTTTTTCTCCTGTTTGGACTCTCTTTCCCGTGTTCTGTTGGGTGTTGGATTTCGTTTACTAATGTTGTTTCGTTGATTTGGATGGAACCCATATTCCATTAGCATCTGATTCTCCATTCGCGAGCCCAGCGAGGAACTTCTGGTGCATATGATTTGTATAGAAAGTTCGATGCTTTTGCTTTTTCGGTTTCTGAATCTGGGTTGTTCAATTTGAAGTTAAACAGGTGCTCGCTTTACGATGTTGGGTGTCTTATAGATGGATAGAAGAGAAGTATGTAATTTCTCTCATGCGTTTTTTTTCAAAACGAGAGGCCTCGTTTGATGCTTTCTGGGTTTCTGTTTGTTTCTGTAAAGAGTGATTTTCCGTACCTTTGACATCAATTTGTTGCATCAGTTGATTTGATGTGGAATTTTTTCATTCGTTTCTGTCCTGTGATTGATAATTGGAGACATTTTCCCTGTGATTATTAAATTCTGTCGGAGAGGAATCTTGATCCCAGGACAATTTATCAGGAATCGTGATCCTTGTATGTAATTATTGAGTCATGATCAAACAAATACTAGGTAGGCTTCCTCGGAAGCCTTCTAAAACATTGGACAATCGTGAATATGGGGGTTCATCTATTCCTTCGTCAAATACTTCTACTAGAGGCAATGATTTTAGTAGTAGTAGGTCCAATAGTTCTCCACCTGGCCCTGATTCTACTCCACCAACAGGCTATAATTATGGAAATAAGCCTAACCAGGTTACAAATTTGAAAGTGAATGGAAATTCAGCTGCTGCTCCCTATGGAATATTGCCAGGATTTAAGGATGTTTCGAGCTCTGAGAAACAGAATTTGTTCATCAGAAAGCTGAATTTGTGTTGTGTGATCTTTGATTTCACTGACCCCAGTACGAATTTGAAAGAAAAAGATATCAAAAGGCAGACATTGATTGAGCTGGTGGATTATGTTACTTCGGTGAATGCGAAATTCACTGAAACTGCCATTCAAGAGGCTGTAAAGATGGTGTCTATGAATTTGTTCAGATCATTTACACCACAACCCCGAGAAAACAAGGTTCTAGAAGCCTTTGATTTGGAAGAAGAGGAACCCTCAATGGACCCAGCTTGGTCTCACTTGCAAATTGTATACGAATTCCTTTTGAGATTTGTCACATCTGCTGAAACTGATGCAAAGTTGGCTAAGAGGTACATTGATCACTCTTTTGTCCTCAAGTTGTTAGATCTCTTTGATTCTGAGGATCCAAGGGAGAGAGAGTATCTAAAAACTATTCTACATCGCATTTATGGGAAATTTATGGTGCATCGTCCTTTTATCCGGAAAGCTATCAACAACATCTTCTTCTGCTTTATTTGTGAAACTGAAAAATTCAATGGGATTGCTGAACTTCTTGAGGTTTTAGGCAGTATAATAAATGGCTTTGCATTGCCACTAAAAGAAGAACACAAGTTATTTCTTATTCGAACATTGATTCCTCTGCACAAACCGAAGTGCGTGCCTATGTATCATCAGCAGTTATCTTACTGCATCACACAGTTTGTGGAGAAAGACTGTAAGCTTGCTGATAATGTTATAATGGGGCTGTTGAAATCCTGGCCTATTACTAATAGCTCAAAGGAGGTCATGTTCCTAAGTGAGCTGGAGGAAGTGTTGGAGGCAACTCAACCAGCAGAATTTCAGAGATGTATGGTGCCTCTGTTTCGTCAAATAGCACGCTGTCTGAACAGTTCACACTTTCAGGTAATGAACAATTGAGTGCTTGTCCTTCTCCAGCTGACTATTCTCTCTCACTATTTAGGAATCAAATTATTTTCGTGAATCATACATTAAATGGTTTTATTTACTCGCTTTTTATTTGAAATACAGACAGCTCAGCTTTTTCGAAAAGTGTTTTTTTGCATTAGCTTTAGAAACTTATTTTGTTTCCTGCTTTTCTCTCCCTCATGGCTATTACTTCTTATACTGATATGTGCCATCACGTACTCTTCTCACATCTTGTGTCACTGATGTGCAAGCATGGAGTACCTGCTTTTATGCTAGGAGTAGCTTGATGTTGAGTATTGTTGCAATTACCAGGTGGCTGGTCAGAATGGGATAATTTAGTAGCGAAAGAATTTGATATTTAAGAATGAATGAACACCTAAGAAACTCCCAGGCAGGTGGTGGACACATGGACTTGATATAACTGGTCTTAAGCATGTATCTTGAGCTCTGGAGTAGGGGTTCATTTCTCTTTATCACTGTATGATATTAACTGTTGCAGCTTTTAGTTTTATGCTATTTAAGCAGTTGTGACTTGGGACAGCAGAAATGTCCAAATGTGATGGTCCTTCTTAGGGATTGTGTTAGTTTTAGTGTAATATATCTTATTGTTTTGTTGGCAGTTCGCATTCTAATCTGAAATGTGGCAGGATCTTCCAATTTACATAATTGTTACTGGTTATGATAGCTGTCAGTGGCAGGCAGGTTTAATTTTAACATGGTGTGCTGGCTTTGTGTTTTGACTAGAATTTACTGTTTTCTCTTTCTTTTTGGTGATTAGAAAGCATAGGCAAGGCAGCACCATGTCCAAGCTGCTTCTGAAGATTTATGATTTTTATGATTTAATGCTTTTATTTTTCTTTTTCGTTGCTACTGGTTTATCATGTAAACTGCACCATAGTTCTAATTCGTGCCTCTACAGGTGGCAGAAAGGGCTTTGTACTTGTGGAACAATGATCACATTGATAATTTAATCAGGCAGAACCACAAAGTTATACTGCCCATTATTTTCCCTGCACTGGAGAAAAATGGATGCCACCACTGGAGTAAGATCGTACAGAACTTGACTGCTAATGTCCGCAAGATCTTTGCAGATATTGATCCTGAGTTGTTTGAGGAATGCCTGCACCAGTTTGAAGAAAATGAAGCGAAGGCAGAAGAAACAAAACAGAAACACGAGGCCACATGGAAGCACTTGGAAGAGATTGCAACAACAAAAGCTGCGAATTGATCTGCAAACTGCTCGATGATTTTAGTGGTTTAAGAGGCTCGCATTTGATGGTTCCACTTTCTATGTTGGTGTACTCTTAAATTTTTTCCAGATTTTGTTTTACTGAAATGGGGATTGCCGATGAGGTACTCTTACCAGCCATTTATCCTTCTCTTACGAGCAAGCTATTTAGCCACAGGTAATCATGCAGTTTCTTGTGTAGTTGTTCAATTGTTGAATCATTCCATAAAATTATGTATAATGTATGTTCTCTTGTAACTTTGAAACCTTCTATTAGTTGAATTTCTTACGTTACAGGCTTTAATTGTATGAGAATGTTGTGTTGTGGAATCAGCGTAGGATGTATAGAAAGAAGGATGTTGTTTGTGTTGTGGAATCAACTTATAAAACTGTTGGCAGTTTTATTGAGTTGACGTAATTTTGGTTCACTCATTTTGCATCAATTCAGTTCCGAAATGTTTGGAATTTCGCTGGCCCTTAGTGAAATTGATCTCACAGGACAAGGAAAAAATAAGGGTGCTAACGAATGGAAAATATATAAATATATAAACTTTAAAAGCATATTATTATTATTAAAATTTAATATTCAGTAACTCAAGTCATAAGTTTATATATTCAACAAAATATTAAATAGTCGTAGCAACAGCTAACAATATTTTGTAAATGTCAGCAACTTATTTTTCTTGATATATGAAAAACTAAATCATACAATCTTTCTTGTGACATTGATAATCTTAAGTATGTTTTTAATAATTTTAACTTTTAAAAAATTCTTTCAACTGATGCTACAGTACAATTAATAGAATTTAATAAGTATACATCAATTTGTAGTTTAATAAATTCAAGAATTTCAACAAATGATGTTATCCACATCTCATACATTATCATGATAAAATCACGATAATATTCTCTTAATTTATTATCATCTAACGACCTCAACTTTTTTTAATCAAATAAGAATTAAAAAATCATCAATCTCACACGAGAGGTCATCGAAACTTTTTATTGAAATTCCAATTATATATTAGGATCAAATATATAAAGAAGTTTGCATATATCTCTAATAAATTAATCTCATAATTTTCTTTTTTTTAGGTCTAATAAATTGATCTCAAAATTTTCTTTAACTTGCTTAAATGTGTACATTCAAAATAAATGCAAATAAAAAATAAAAGAGAAATATAAACAGAACATGTTATTTTGTTCTCCTTAACAAGATTGAAATGAAATCATTAGACCGTCCAATTGATAGTTAAAACGGAACTCCTCTTTAGCTCTATTCAACAAAGATTGAAATTCATAATAAAAAACTCAATTACAATTTTTTTTTAGTTTCTACAGGGTAAAGTGCCAATAAATCTTTTGGTATATATAAATATCTTGAAGTAAATTTATTATTTTTTCAATTTCTACCCTTTTCAATAAATATATTTATTAACTTTTAATTTTTTACTCTTTTAATAAATAAATTTATTAATTTTTAATATTAAACTCTTTTAATGAGTGAATCTTCTAAAAATGTAGGCATTATGCAAGTGCCCTTCTTGCCCTTACTCAAGGCCGACACAGGATCGACTCATTTGCAACTGAATTCCTTGGGGTTGATTCACAACATATACAATAAAGCTTCTTTTTATCAAGATTTCAAAAATTCTCGTATTTTATATTTATACCAAAGTAATCTTTGTAGAAAATTAGAATGACATACTAATTATGTTAAAGAAATGCAATTATAAAATTACGACATACTTTGTATTTTCATAGTTCTAAATAAATATATCTATAAATATATCTCTAAATTCGAAGTAGAATTAAGTCGATATTAAATTAAAGTAATTTATAACATACAAAATAAATGCATCGAAAAAAATATTATTTGTAAAAAATTGAGATACAATATAATAAATGTAGACATACAATATAACTATTCTAAATAAAAATGTTATAAATAAATATAATTTAAAGTGTACCCTTGTACTATCGATATTTTAAGAAATAA
>JANZXV010000003.1:8400102-8411582 GCA_027576455.1 Erythroxylum roigii
TCTTGCTATTTTCTATGTTATTGTCTTGTTAATGCTAAAATTTGCACCTTGGGACCCGTACGTGTATCAAAAGAAAAATATGAAGTGGTCAATGAAGTTATGAAATTGTTTTGACATTGCTTTGTTTTAGTCCAAATTATAAGTACAAATGAGATTAACGAGGACTTTGATATCTGAATAATTTGTTGATAAGGATCGCAATAAAGTACTTCGGAATTGTCACCGAACATGCATTGTGCATATTTCATATAAGTAGATGTGCATTAAGAAATACTTATACAATTGTGCAAAAGTGTGATATTTGTAAATGTGTTTTGTATAATATAGAGGAGCCAAGTGGATGCTAGATGGACATTGTCGGACCATCCAAACAATAACATATTGGAGCATTTTGTGAGTCAACCTAGATGAATTTCCTAGGATTGATTGTTTTGATATTTTAAACTTCCAATATTATTGAACTGTTTTGCGATTTGTTGCTGAATTCTAGACTTGTAGTCCGAGGAGTTAAATAGTTGGGCATGTATTGGAAGTGTTATGATTTGATATAAATTTCTGAATGACATTTGATTCTTAACGAAAGTTGAATGCCGGACTTAAGTCCGATGACTATGAAAATTCTGTCTGAGCATTTGTATAAGATTGTGATACATGAGATATTCAGTATTTGATGCATTTTATAAAATGCATGCTCAGATAAAGGCATTGTGACTTGAGTAGCCAGTTTGAAGAGTTTCCACGTAGAGCTTTGCTCCTTGATATATGTGTGTGCACGTAGAGCTATGCTCTGTGATTCTGTTCTGATTGAGCCCTATGGGCCAGTATTTGTATAAGTATATGATAGGCACTCAGTCACAACAATAAGAACGAATGTGAGTCTCATGTATATAGCATTCATATAACATTGAAATTCATGAATGATTTGCAAAGCTGTAATGAGTGACCAGATGTTATGCTATATTATGGGAGTATCTGAAAAATAACCATATGTTCTGAATGAATATCTGTGATATATGTGATGTATATAATCCAGTGAAATCATCCATGATGATTCGCTCATGGAGTTTGCAAAACTCATCAAAAATTACAATGTGACTTTTCAGGTTCCAAGGAATTATTCAGTTAGGCTAAATGGAGTATAACCACTGAGGTCAGATATGGATTAAGGGTCGGGATCAGTTTGCACCTGCATATGTCTTCAGTGATTTTATTTTTGAATGATGTTCCACAAGAATTGTACAAAGTGTATGTAAATTCTTTGGTAATGAAATGACTTTATGTTTTAAGTATTTTGCATCTGAAATGGGCCCAAGTGGCTATTGAATACTAATGTTTGTAATAATTGTAACTTGTAAATGGAAACCTTTTTAAATGACATGGGTCCGATTTGATTAGTGATTTTCGCTTACGTGTATCCTGTTTTGAAGAAACAAAAGTTTTGTAATGAATTTTGACTGAATGATTGTTCTAGCATGCCACCCTTGCGGGGTACGTACTCAGATATCACCATAGATGTTGGGGACGTGTCTTGCGAGAGTGGGGTGCTACAAAGACTCCTTTTTTAAAAAAATTAAAATTGATTAATGATAATAAGAAAAGAGGAGAACAAAGGTTTGGAGATCCATAACACTCTCCTACATCAATAAACTATCACAATAAAAATGACAACATTTACATCACCTAAAGAGCTAACATGGTAAAAATGACATTGTTTCAAGTTATGATCTCTATTAGCCGTATTGTTGAGTAACAAGGGTAAAGAAATCCCCAAAATACAAAAAGTTCCTCTTGCTTTACCTGATTAGGGTTGGAAGATTCTAGAGATCACTACCATCTTGAAGGACACCTAATAGTGAGTATTGAGGGAGAAATGCAGATCAGGAAGTTAGATGGAAAGGTAAGACGAATCCTTTATAAGCCAAGTTTTTATTCTTCATATTTCATAATGGAAAACTATTCGAAGAAAAATGAAGAGGCTTTTTCTCATGTCTCTTTCTTTACCAGTTCATCAGTTGAGTGTCTCAAGTAAATGGATTCACCGCCAAACCCATACCATAGTCGCTTCACCTTATTTCCCCTTGAGGTAAGTCTACCCTTTGATGCTTTCCTTTTCCTCTAAATCGTTTGCTTCAAAATCTCCTTACTACTGTTGATATGCATATTTCTCTATAATCTTCATAAGCTAGCTAGCTGGGATGAACATTACCTGATAGAGCTCAAGGAGATTATTTGCTCTCTGACTTTAGCATAAACACACTCCATTACTTGTTGTTAACTTCTATTGATGTCCTGGAACCTTTGTTGGTTCCTTTTAACCCATATTTCCTTAATGCAAGCCGCAAAAGAAATCAAGCAGAAAATAGTATTAGGATGGGAAATGGACTTTAGTCTAATAAACCATTGCAATATCCATATGTACTGATGTGTGCTTAAGAACCAAAGATGTTTGTGTCTGATCTAAGATCAAATGTCCCTAGATAAAAGACACTAAAAAAACAAATGATCCCTATTTTCTTGTCCCAAGTTACACAGAACACAAACCTCATTTGAACTTAGAAAAAAGAGTCTATCCATTGTACTTAGCTTGCTTATGGTAGTGAGCTATAGAATGAAAGAAGAGCTAGACAATTGCTCTTTATTCCAAACCACTTCATACCATTCCAATTTGACATCTCTCTAAATTAACCATTCCCTACAACTTTTTGTGGTAAATAATCTCTGTGGATGGTTTCTCCAAAAATATCTATCAGGGGCCAGCAAGTTAAGGGGATAGTTGGGTTGTAGGAAGTGAAGTTCCCTTGGGAAATCCATCCATTAACCCTCCCTAATAAAGGATTTAACCTTAGCAGTTGAGGAAGGTGGCTCAATAATTGAGTGGTAATCTGATTACTGATCAATGTTCCATTTCCTGTCCAATTGTTATACCAAAAACTAGCACTTGCTCCAACCCTTACCTAACATGAAATTTTAGATCCTAATTAGTCAATGATTTTAGGGTTAACAACCCATATCCTCCTAACTTTTAAGACATAGGTATGGAGCCATTTGACCCATAGGGTTTCATTCCTCTGCAGGATATACTAGAATTTCTTTATCAAGAGAGTTTTATTAAAGGATTTGATAGGAATAATTCCTAAGCCTCCCTCCAATTTAGGTCTATAGACATCAGACTACTTTACCTTAGCATGTCCCTTATTAGGGTCAATAACTCCCTATCAAAAATTCCTCATAAGTTTTTCCAATAATCTAATAACTCCCCTTCCCAGCACCATATTAGAGGACTAATAGATATTCAAGGAGTTAAGGACTGAGTTGACTAATTATAGTCTACCTCCAAAAGACAGAGCTCGATTGGTCCAAGAAGATAATCTTTTTTGAAATCTTTCAATAAGAGGATACCATTCACTAAACTAAATCCATCTAGTAGTGATTAGTAGGCCTAGATAGTATAGAGGGGATTGATTTCGCCTCATTACAGCTATAAAGAAAACTTTTCCTTCCATGTGATCTACACTTTTGGACAGAACAAAACGGTTTTTAGAGTTAAATTGATTCAGAGAAGTCATAAGGAGATTAATTAAATCCCTTGCTAATATTGTACTTTAAAAGAGAAGTTAGAGCTTCCATACATAATATGAAAATATAAGGTGAGATGACATCCCCTTGCCTAAACCCCCTATTTTCCTATGAAAAATATTGGTAAGAGTTCCATTGACCAAAATAGTACATAAGATGGAGAAGTAATACAAGCTTTAATACATTTAGTGAACATAATTGGAAAACCCATCACTTCAAGAAGTCTCAACATAAAATTCCATTCCACACTATCAAAATCTTTCTTAAAATCTATCTTGAAAGTGCAATTCTTTGGAGCATTCTTCCCCGAGTAGCTTCTTAGGAGTTCCTGCAATATAAAGATATTATCTCCTATTTGTTTGCCCTGGAAAAAAGCACTTTGGTTATGACTAAGCAAGGCTCCCAAAACAAGTTTTAGTCTATTGGCAATAATCTTTGCGATCACTTTGTAGAGGAAATTAGAGCATGTAATTTGTATGTATTCCTCCAAAGATGCTGGATTGTATAGCTTATGGATCAAATAAAGATAGGGTTTGTTGATTTCCTTTAATAGAATTCCTAAAGAGAAGAATTATTTGATAACTTCTTTCACCATTGGGCCTATCTTAGGCTACGCTTTCTGAAAAAGAAACCATTGAAACCATCGAGCCCCGGTTCCCTTTTAGGATTCATTTGGAAGACAACCTTTTCTATCTAAGAATCATCAACAGTTCTGGTTAATGATGCTTTCTCCTCGGCAGATAGTTTGTTATGAATAACATATTCCAACATTTGAGTATGTATAGTTGTATTTTGAAAGCAGTAGAAATCTTTAAAGAACCTCTCAGCCTCTTTCAACAAATCCTCTTGTTTATATATCTTTCTCCCATCTTGCATGGTGATTTCCTTTATAGAGTTATAATTTTTCCGAGAAATCATTGAGTTGAAAAATTTAGAGTTTTTATCACCTTCTTTGAGCCACTTTATCTTGGCCCTTTGCTTCATAACACTAGCACAATTGTTTAGAGTTTGTCAATAGTCTTTTAAAGCAGTTTTCTCCATAGATAAGAGATAACTGTCACCTAGATTATAGGATAAAATATTTCGAATTTGGGAGAGCATATCTTTGGCTAATGTAATGGCTTAAGAGTGTTCTCCCTTATCTATTTCTTTACTGATTTTAATCCGTCCCTGATTATTTTAAACTTCTAAACACATTTGAATTGGAGAGTTCCGTTTACATTTGTTGTCATCTCGTTCCTCAAACTATCCTAAAAACCTTCCACATCAACCATGTAATTGTTAAATCTAAAAGGAGAGCAATGTTTCACCTTTAAGAACAAATCAACCACCTTCATTGGGGTATGATCCCAATACATAGGATCTAAGAAAGAGGCCTTACTTTTGGGAAATTGTTGTAGCCATACTTGATTATCCATAACTCTATCTAGCTTTTTCCTGAGAGATCTTCTATTAGTTTGCTTATTACTCCAAAAAAAGAAGTGACCATCCGCCTTGAGATCTAGTACTCCTAATTGATCAACACAATCTTTAAAATCAGGAGAGTAGTTTCTTAAAAAGAAATGATCCTTTGCTTATATTCTAAAGAGAGTAGAATTAGAATCACCTATAATTAGCCAAGGACCTACCATTCTTTTTTGAAAACTTAGTAAGCTCCCCTGAAGATCCTTTCTTTGAAAAACATAGTTGAAGTCATATACTACCGAGGCAAGGATAGATGTATTCTGCTCGACAAAATGTCAGTTCATGTGAATAACCTACGTCTCTATTTCTAGCACCTCAACCTATATGAGCCGGGGATTAAATCTAACTATAATTTTGCAATATGCATAAGCTTGATGAATTGAAAGAAAATGACACTTATCACCTAATTTATTAAGAAACGTAAGATTCTCCAATATGCTTTTTATTTCTAGAATAACAAAAATCCAAGAGCTTTCATTAGCCAAAAAAATCCCTTAGGGCTAAAAGATTTTTAAGGCAATTAAAGCCCCTAACATTCCATAAAACAATCATAAAGAAATGGCCTTGTATCCTTTACCTCTGCTCTTAGTACCCTTCTTCCTTTTGACATTAGTAAATTTTTCTTCAATCTCATTTCCCCCAACATTGCTTGATGTTAAAGGGGAGGAGCTTGCTTCCATATCATCCCCCTTTTCCCCCTCTTGTAGAGTTGTCTTTCCTTCCATTGGATCTTCTTTAGTAGTGCTCGTTTATGCTTTCTCCTTAGGCCGAATTGTCTCATTTGAATCAGGTTGGATTCTCTGTGGACACATTTTGACTTAATATCTGCTCATCATTTCCAACCTTATCTTCCTGCTCTAGACCCATTAGTTCCGTATAATCCCCTTTCTTGAAGGCCTTCACAGTTGGCATCCACCTTCTGCCCTGTAGCTTCAAAGAAGGCTTCTAATAGTAATCCACTATTACAATATCTTCATATAATGTTCCATTCAAGGCTAATCTTATGATAGGAATTTGGTCTAGTAAATCCTTGGAAATGTCCCTTAGTAGTCTAGTATTACAAGGGGGAGTTATACAAGTTAACCCACAAAGGGACTGACTTTATTTTTTTTCCTGTTTTTAGTTTGGAACCTTGGTTGCTAGCTTTGGAGAAACAATGGAAGTTTCATCACATGCTAAAGGCCTTCTTCCAAGACTTAGAGAGCTTGAGCTTTGGAAGAAAAGGTAAATAATGCTAATTTTTTTCAGCCAATAGTACCTCCACTAAACTTTTGTTGTTCCAAGTATTATTTTCCCATTTTTGCAGCACTAGAAATTAGGGTCTTTTCTCTAAAAAGGACCCTACCAAAGAAGCCTCCTAGGATCGGGCTCCTTCCTGGAGGACTTCCAGATCTGGGGAGAACCCTTGTCTTCCTTAGGAGGGGAGTAATGTAATGTTGTATCTTCATCTATAGCAATCACTTGCTTCTAGCTTTTTTAAGATCAAAGGAGGAAGAGAAGCCCTTCTTAGGTAGCTTGGATTCGGCTAAGTTTCGGGAGGGTAATAAGTGAAAATTAGTGGGGGAGTTTGCACAAAAGGATGGGGGTTTAGGGGTATGCATGCTTGTCAGAAGTGGAAATGGAATATTGTGCAGAGTGTGAAAAAAGTTTGCAAAATGTAGTTACCAATTAAGGTAACCAGTTAAAAGGAGACTGTAAGGGAAAAAAGAGAAGACAGAAAAGCCCCTAACAGAAAGATAGGGACTCAGTAAGTACAATAGTTAAGTGTTTGTGGTTTGAAGTGGAGGATGTTAATAAGAGCTAAGGGTCGGACATGAAATCATAAAAAGAGAAGCATGGAAAGATTGGAGTTATCAGGTGTTTGTGGTTTATAAAGGAAAAGGTTAATAAGAGCAAAGAGCTAAAGATGAAACCAACTGGACTAGAAAGATGAGAGATGCGAGTTAGATGTAAAGAATAGGTTGTGTGAACTGGATGGAATCAATCTAAAAGGTAGGATTCCCATCTCTGAAGTATAGAGAAAAAGAAAGAAGCTGGTGCATATCTCTCAAATGTATCGCCTTTGCATATAACAAGAGAAAGTTGAATGTTTACTATACCCACGAAATCTTTAGCTATATTCCTTAAGATCGTTACTACTCTCTGCCATGTATGTTTAACATCTCCTTCCAATTTCCATTCATTTTCATATATTACTCTATCCTTAGGTTGTTCCATCTTATCCCCTTTCATATTTCACCATATGACTCTGGTGTACCTCCTAGGGCTTCTTTTCTTCCTCCAACACTTAATTATAAGATTCATAAACAACAATATATATTAAGTTGATAAACAAGCATTAGGTATCACCTTACAATCCTTATAACTAAATCGTTTGCTCCGCCTTACAAAGAAGTAGTCCATTTGAGTTTTCGTAGTTCTGATATTAAAAGTCACCAAGTGCCCCTCATTTTTATTTAAAAAAGAGTTGGCTAACACTAAATCAAACTGTATCGCGAGATGCAATAAAGTAGTCCCACTATCATTTTTATCACCACACTTGAATCCCCTATGATTCTTTGAATATTTATATGAGGTTGCCCCTATATGACCATTAAATTCTCCTCCTAGAATAACTCTCTTTTTAGGGGGATTTACTGAATCATCTCATCTAGCTCTTCTTAGAATTGACACTTAAATTGTTCGTCCAACCCTACTTAAGGTGCACAAGCACACTCCATTGAAAACAACATCTTTAACCACAATGTTTAAAGACAAAACTATCATTAGTCCTCTTTACCTCACAATATGATGTATGAGTTCCTTGATAACCAAGATACCTACCTTATTATGTTGTCCAAAAAACCCTGAATACAAAAGTTTGAACACATTAATATCTTTTGCTTTATCCCCCATCTACTTTGTCTCTTGGATGCACGCTATATGAATCTTATATTTGTTTAAAATCTCCGTTAATTTTAAAGACTTCCCTGTGATGTTTTAAGAACCTGTCTATAATTTGCCAACATTTTCTCTTCTCCTAGATCCAAAACTCATCGAAGGACTAGCCTTAGCTATATCATCAGAAATCAAAGCCATAATTTCTATCCTAATGCCCAACACAAGCTATAAAAGACAAACCCAACAAGTCCCTAAACTATTATAATATTACTCGAGAAAGGAAACAAAGATTGATATTAAATCCCAAAATGGGTACTGCAATGAAAGGATATGAAAATCATAAGTATGCACGATTGCAAGCAAATTAAAATTAGATGGTCCAAAATCTAAACCAATAAAAACTAGTAGATTTTTTTAGAATGCTAAAACACAGTTTTAGACAATTAAAAAATAATAAAAACTATTAAAAACTATTAAAAATAACTTAAAACTTTTAATAGTTCAATGAAAACTGAAAACTAAAAATTGAAATCCCAACTCCTAAAAAGCAACGAATCAACCATGAAAAAATACAATCTAAAACTAATCACAAGTGCATCTAATAGATGAACTTTTTTGAGATACCAATTAAGAAGGGAAACAACCAAACCGATCCACACACCAACTTTATATATTCTTGTCGTAGTTAGTACCATTCACTAGAAATTCCTCTATTATGGGGCTCACTACAGATTTGTAAAAGAAGAAAGCAAAGCATAAGGTTTTCCGAAAGCTAGATGAGGAAACATCTATAAGTAGAAATTATCTGGATAAGTAATAATGACACCAAACACTTTGCAGGTCTAAAGGGTATAGAATAGAAAACCAAACTTCAATAAAAGGAAGGTTTTAAATGTAAAATATTAATGGAGGATACTACTCAAAATAGAAAAAGAGGGGTTTTTTTTCGACACAAATGAGAAGATGGAAACTTTCCTACTCTCATAAGAACGTAAAGGTAAGATACAATAAAGAGCTAAACTTTTTAAAACTAACAGAAGAAAAAAAATTGGATAATATAAGAGAAAGCTTCACTTACAATGAATCGAAAAAGAAAACCACTTACTCAGAGAACTAAAAATGGTGGCACTCACTCAAAGAGAGACGAGAAAGCAACCTTTCATCAACTCAAGACCCAACAAGCACCATCAATAAGGAGCATGAGAGAAAGTGATGTTGAAATAGAAATAGACCAAAAAGGTATCAAAATTTTCTTCCGTAGGAATTTGACTTGGAAATTAGAGACAAAAAAGGGTCAGAAAGCTCAGTGGTAGATCATTTATCAATAATATAGAAAGGAGATCATGTCAATGAGGAGCCTATAAATGATCAATTTTCTGACTAGATGCTTTGAATTGTTTAACATAATAATGCCACTTGGTTTGTGAATTTTATGAACTTTATTGTCTCCACAATTATCCCAAAAGATCTTTCCTATAATCATAGGAGGAAATTTTATTCAAAAGTTAAATTTTACTATTAGGAAGATCCTTTTATATTCTGAAGATGTATTGATGGGATTATTAGGATATGCGGACTTCAGGATAGATGAGACATGTTTTACACTAGTGTCGTTCACCTCCCTGTGGTGGACACCTTAATATTGACAAGATTATTATTAAAGTCTTGCAATATGGTTTTATTGGTCTACATTATTTAAGGATCCCAAAAGAATTTTTATTACATATTATTGATGTTAAAAGACATGAAATATTAATAAATAACAAGAGATACCTTAAAAAATATTTCTAGAAGTAGAGCTTTTTAATGTTTAGGACATAGCCTTTATAGGGCTATATCCTCCTTCCTACAATAATATTTAAATCCTAATTGCAATGGACTATGTATCAAATTGGGTTGAGATGGTAGCTTTAGCTAACAATATCTGTGTCAATGTTATGAAAATTATGAATGTACCTTAGATTGTAATTAGTTATAATGGTGTTGACTTTTAGAATTCCTTATTCAAGGATTTTTTAAAGAAGAACAGGTGCATTTTTAAGAATTCCACTACTTGTCATCCTAAAAAAAAGTAGCCAAATTTAAGAATCTAACTTGAAGCTTAAAATTTTTTGAAAAAATGATTAATAATTCTAGAAAGGATTGGACATTAAAACTTGATGATGCCTTTTGAGCTTATTGAAAAGCTTTCAAAACTCCCGTAAGGATGTCTCCTTAATAATTGGTGTTTGGAAAATTTTATCATTTTTTAGTCGAGATCAAGTATAAGACTTTTTGAGTGATAACGAAACTTAACTTTAATTTATAGTTGGCTGGTGAGAAAAGATAGCTCCAATATTTGGTGTTTGGAAATTTTTATCACTTTTTAGTTGAAATCAAGTATAAGACTTTTTGAGTGATAACGAAACTTAACTTTAATTTATAGTTAGGTGGTGAGAAAAGATAGCTCCAATTTGACGAGCTTGATTAGCTTTAAAGGGAATCCTTTGAAAATGGTTAAATCAACAAAGAGTGGTTTAAGGCATTCTATGATAAGAATAACCTTATAAGGGAGTCCAAATGGGATAAAAAGTTTACTTTTAAATTCTTGTTTTAAATTATTTCTAAGAAAATTGAAGTCTTAATGGTCTAAGTTATTCATGGTGATGAAAGTGTAATCTTATGGTGCCAATAGGTAGTTGCAAAAGAACTACTTCAAGAGTGATAATGTGAAAGACATTCACATAATTTCTTTTAACGAAGAGCTCCACTTAATGATCATATTTAGTTATAGACATTAAATTTAACTCTTACTAGGAGGTAACCTAATTATTTAGGTATTTTTATTTTAGATTAGTAGCTTTAAAATTCTTTATCATTAATTTTAGGTATATTTTTTACATTATTTTGTGTGTGTGTGTGTGTTTTAAATTAAAAGCAGTTTAAAGTTATGGCTTTAAGTATGCTTTGATGTTCTTTTATTGTTAGATCATGATACACATTTTCATTTCGTACTTCTTAGATTACAGTTACAAAGCCTTTTATTATCAGGAGAGCACCAATTACCTAAGTTTTCCTTATTTTGTTCTTATATGTTATGTTGGGCCCCGTTTTCAGAGCCCAACTACTTAAACCGAAAACCATCATACTTATATACATGATTCCTTGTCATCTCTTCTTGCTCTGATACCATCTATGTTGGGACCCGATCTCGGAACTGGATCCCAACCGGGAAAACAAAACAGAAAGCGAAAACGAAAATGAAGTAGCGGAAAGTGAACACGAACGAAATCGAATTTTTATTCGAAAGAACGAAAGCGAAACGAAAGTGGGCAATCGAAGAACCAAAAGCGGTCAAACGCGTACGGAAACAAACGGAAATCGAATTCTTAACGAACCAAAGAAAAGTGAATGGCTCGGAATCAAGGGAAACAAAACGCTTAATCAAACTGATACTAATTTTCGACATCCGTGAACAAAAAAATTTAGAATAGCATTCCGTTAGACACCTTAAGACTAAACCAATCCGAATCGGTGTGAATTTTTTTTTCTTCTTTTTCATTCTTATACATCTTTATTCA
>JANZXV010000003.1:8425077-8439470 GCA_027576455.1 Erythroxylum roigii
ACTTATAATAATAAGTTTCTAGATTTAATAGAAAAGCTATTTTTTATTAAATTTTAAAAAGTGTTTTCATTGATTAATTAAGAAAAATGAGCTTTATTTAATATTTTGCAAATAGTTTTCTAATTTATTAAGGAAATATTTTCTAATTAATTAAGAAATCAATATCTAAATAAATAATATAATTGAGCTTCTTAATTAAATTTAAAAGAGTTTTATTTAATTATGAAAGTACTTTCCTTTTAAAACTAGAAAATATTTTTCTAATTAAGGAAAAGCAATTTCTGATGAGATTAGAAATAGTAATTTCTAATTAGATTAGAAATAGTTTTCTAATTCGATTAGAATATGTTACTTGTGTAATTTTGAAAAAGGAGTTTTTATAAATTATAACAAGTAAGAAACATAATTTACTGAAAAATTTTTCAATTAAATTTTATTTAAAAAGTAAAAAATAATTGGAAATAGTTTTCAGTTGAATTCGAAAATTATCTATAAATCAGATTAATTTTCTATTTAAATTAGGAACTTAATTTATTTAGAAATCAATGAGTTTAATCTAATTTAATTTTTCCAAGGCGTTGAAAATATTATTGTAGATTATGAAGATCCATAACTAGAATAAAACAAATCTTGATGTTTTATGCATATAATTTGATTATGAGTGCATTAGTTGCATGTTAGAATATATCTTTGATATATTATACCTATTGAATTGTATGCTTTATATGTATGATATTTTACATGCAATTTTCTATTTGATGAGACGAACAAAATTAAATCCCTCATTAGAAATATTAAGTACATGTTTTGAACATGATTGTTGCCTTCCATTGTTATAAGAATAAACTAGAGTTCTGTTTATTGTTAGACTTGTTGAGCAAACTCATGGTCATCTTAACCTGAATATGTTTAGTCTTAACAGTGGGTTTTGCTTAATTAAATTTGTGTGATTTGGATGAACAAACTCATGATAACATGAATTTTAAGGCAGGGTCAGGAATAACATATAGGATATGATTTGATAAGAGTTGTAACCTAACGGTTCTAGGAGTCACATGAAATATGATTGATAATTTGTTATCTACCTAATTTAAGTTTAGTTGGTTTGTTGAGCAAACTCAATATCAATTAAATTTGAATAGGATCCTAGCCCACTAGAAAGATTATAATAATCTTTCTGAATAGTGATGAAGGCTATTATTTTGAATAAAATAGTGGGAGTAACCAAATACATGATTAAAGTCTTAATCTCATTTGGTAGTCATGACATATAATTAATTACTTGCTTTTCTTACATCTATATTCTAAATGGAATTTACCTTGTTTAGTATAGTTGATACTAATTTAGTGAACCAAATTTCTTAGACATAGGATATGTTTGAGAAGAGTTCTAAAAGTTAGATAGAAAAATTATATGTCCATTATGTAATTTTGCTATAATCTCTATTGAGAATTCGGTGACAAAGTTTTAGAGATATGTCAAATCATATAGATGACAAAAATGTATTGACATGTGTCAACACTATGTAAGATATGTGTCAACACTATGATAGCAAAATACAAGAGGTTGCATAAAGTAGAGCTGAAAGTTATAGTACCTTGATAAAATTGTTTCACTTAATTTAACCTACTAAAAGCATAATTGTGTACTACAATTAAAGGCATTTGTTATAGTATGATAATAGTTGTCATAAGAAGAAAGATTGCAAGACTTTTCTTGCCTATACGAGATCATATGTATTTCCAGTTCATGCTTATAAGTATTTGATATTGAATTTAGATTCAACATTATTATAGTGTTTAATGCATGATAAGAAATAGATTGTTGAGTAAAAATAGTTGATCCAATTTTATACAAATATTTTGTATATGTTGGATCAAATGGGACTTATGTTTAACATAAATGGCAAGAATAAAAGGTTAAATAACCAAGACTATTCTTTTGTGCGATGTTGGTTAAATCAACATAACGAGAATCATAAATTTAAATACAAGGATATACACTTTTCCTTTTGTTTATGAATCGTATGAAACTTTTGAAATTTGTCAAGCTGAAGAATAACTAAATCAACCTTTGGTGAAAGAATGATGATGTATTAAATTCTTAAATCTTGTACATGTTATATATTGGATGGAATAATAATTCATAAAAGGATAATACTTATATTTCATTAGATTAATAATGACTTTATGTGATATAGTTATATGTATTAAATGAAATAATGATTTAAAATTTTGAAAATTTCAAATTATTTAAATCTAATTAGAAATTAAACATTAAGAATACTGAAGCATTTTGATGAGATCGTTGTGGTGAGTTTTAAATTTTTGGTTATTTATAGGGAATGAGATTCTCTAGTAAATACCTTCATAACAAAAATTTCCTAAGAGGATGGATTCAAGTAAGGAGAAAAACAAAATATGAGATGTTGTATGATGCAATATTACTTCTTCTATAGCTATACCTAGTACAATGACTTACCTTTATAAGTTCTAATTAAATAAATTAGTAAGATTTCATATTAGATATGAAATGCTAAGTCTTTGAAAGAGTCAAAGTTAATGATTTAAAGATGTGATGCTTGGATCAAGCATACATTATCCATTAAATTTAGAACTAAATTGGATAATAAAAGGTTATGAGATATCCAAAAGGTTGGATATAATCTTACAAACATATTGAACAAATTTTTTTCAATGAACACTTATAGGAGAATATAGTTTTCCTCTTTAATAGGAGTACAGAGAGACATATTGTTCATAAAGAACAATAATTCTAATTTTTTAATTGTTGAAAATATAATTGTCCAAGAATGAATTTTGTTGGATATGAAAAGGTAACAATTTAATTCTATAAATTAGATCTATAGAGATAAATTGGAATTTGTTTACCTATTATAAGTCCAAGTATATAGATAATGTTTTAAAAGATGTTTAGTATTTGAAATATTTGATACTTTTTAAGTATTAAAGATATTCATTATTCTATATATGAGTTGATATTTGAGTTCGAAGTTATATGGTTATTTACTTTATAAGTAAATCCTCATTAAGGTTTACTTTACTTTGAACAATATCATTTTAATATTGGACAGGTTCCAATGTAGCCATGGCTGCTAATTAAGCCATAATACATTTTTCGTTAGTGGAAATGATTAATTGGATCAATAAGTTCCTTAGTGAACTTGATATAGTTCCTTGTGTTGTTCAAGACAGTAATGTATTGTGAAACATTAGAATTATTAGGCATGTAAAAGGAGTTAATATCTCATCAAAAAGATTCAAGGATATATTTTGGAAAATTTTTCTTAATTATGATGATAATTAAGATGAAAGTTGTACGATTTAAGCAAGCGCTCACTATAAAGGATCTTGTGAAATTCTCATATTAAGTCATTATCCCAATAGTAGCATAATTGTCATATGGTGATATGGTATAAGATATTTAAGTGATTAGCTTAGTGCAAGTGGGAGATTATTGGAATATGCCCTACAGCCAAACAGTTGGTTGTTGTTTGGTAACAAAATAATTTAAAGGCATTTTTATCTTGTATATGTTTAGATGTATATGATAAAGTCCATAGGATA
The DNA here is from genome assembly GCA_027576455.1 of Erythroxylum roigii. Taxonomy (NCBI): domain Eukaryota; kingdom Viridiplantae; phylum Streptophyta; class Magnoliopsida; order Malpighiales; family Erythroxylaceae; genus Erythroxylum; species Erythroxylum roigii. The sequence goes on from JANZXV010000003.1 coordinate 8,428,666, forward strand.
ATTATACATTACAAATGAAATTATTATGAGATTATAATTATGAGATTCATATTGCATTTATGTATTATCCCTAAATTGTTTCTAGTCATTGTTTTATTAAGTTTGGACATTAGTAAAACATAAAAAGACTAACACACACTATGTTTTTCCTTATAAAGGAAGTAGTTGATTTTATAGACTAAAATATGTAGATACCTAAACAAACGAGTTAGTGCTTGTTAGAGAACAAGTTTACTAAACTGACCCCTTATGAGAAATATATTTGGAACATTACTTGTATGTCTATAGAAATTCTCATTGTAATGATTGTATAAATAATCTTTTGACTTGAGGTCTACAAAGTTATCTTATATACGGATTGCTATATTTTGATAATACTTATAACCTATTCTAAGCATAGGTAGTTCAGTTAGTAGTCATCGGATGTAGTCTGAATTACATAAAGGTAGTTGAGTGCTCATGACAGGATTCATCTCCTTAAAGCAATTAGAGAGAATGTTCTATTGATTTCGATTGGTATTGATTTGGGAAATCCTTGGGCAAGGTGGAGTGACACTTTATAAATAGTTTATAAATGTCATTAATTCAATCGATAGCTAATGGCAGAGAACTAATATGATTGGACTCAAAATAGAGTATACATTAATCTTATGCACTATGTCTAATCGGAACATTGTATGATGAAAGGATTGAATTATACCAAAAAAAATCATACACAGAAAGGTTAATCAAAACCACTTTGAAATTCCTAAATATTTGTGATAATGTGTTGCTAGACATCAATCTTGATCTATGATTATAAATTGTTTAATAAGAGAATTAAAAATAATTTAAAAGGAGATTTAATTTATCTCATTCTAATTATGAGTTATAACTATAATTTACAATCATTGCCAACATATTTAGAAACATAATGGGTCTCACATAAAGATCGAGTTAAAGAGAGTAAAGATATTTTAATCAACTTAGACTTGATTGTAAAGTTTGAGAAACTTTATGATTAAATATAAGATATTTAATAAATAAGGATTAATGTGAGATATTGGATCTTATTTTGGCATGATTGGTATTTAATTAGAATTATTTTTGTTTTAATTAAAGTTTAATTGAAGTTAGAATTTAATTTCAATTAAATTACTAAAATATCCAAAACTTATTATAAATAGATTTACGCTATAATAGAGCTAGCATTTCTTGCTTAACTCTCTGTAAGAGTTACAGAGTCCTCTGAACCTGTTTGTAAATACCGTTAAAAGCTGGACACTTGTGTGGCTACAATGGTTAAGATGAGCCAGATTCGAAAATGGTTCAAGGATACAATAAGAAAAAGATCAAGCTTAGGAATAAGGTATCAATTAAGATTCATATTTTATTATGATTTAATTGGAAACCATTTTATAGAATCAAAGTGATCTTGGTTTTTGGAAAATCAAAATACGAAAAAGTTTCATAATTATTTCACTGTGGTTGAGATTAGATCCTGCCCTGATTTTTTGAGACATTGATCCCTTTCTCTCTAACCTTTCACTTATCATAAACATCATAAGCTAAATGACTGAATAATGGGAAGTTTATGCATTCCAAAAACAAAATGATAGTAGACATTTAAACAAGAAACTCAAAGTTACTAATTTGGTGATAGGAACAAGTAGAAATACTAAAAGTAACGAACAAGTCTTATAAGAAGCTTTTTAACAATGCCTTAATATAAGAATACTTAAGATAACTTTTTAAAAAGGAAGCTTAAAGTTAATTTCTAATGAAGGAAACATTGTAACTAGTACAATTATTTGCATAATTTATTTGTAAATAGTTTACAATAAATAACAATATAACCTGATGGGTAAAGAAGAGAAAAGAAAAGCATATGAGAGAGAGGAGCTAGTGGCACAATAGTGATAAAGAAAAAGAAAGGACTTGGTGGTAGTGACAAAGATTAAAGAAGAAAAGAGGAGTTAGGCATCTAAAAATATTGACAAAGAAGAGAAGACTATGGAGGTTAGGGCTATAGGATTTTAAAGAGATAGAATTTTAGTATATATATAGTCATGTTTTAGATTAGGTAAGCCTAGATAGGTCCAAGACTTTATATGATGCATGATACTTACTTTCTATCTACTATTTTGTGACCTCTAATAAAGTGTGGGGTGGTTGGTCTGTTACTAACTCAAAGAGACTCTTTTCTTTAGAGGAAAATCATTACAGGCTATAGGAAAATTGTGCATTATCCATCAACTCCAACTAACTACACTGGCTAGCACTCAGATAATGCCTTACTTAATCCTTTATAAAAATATTAATCCTTTTAGATTATCAACTTTTAAGGTTGATTGGTAATGAAAACTTCAATTTGACCCCTATCATATTGAACAATGAAGCCTACAATCTCCTAGTGAATCGAGTGTTCTAATCACTCATAATAATTTCTAAAAGCTAAAGTATTTCACCATATTTTGGTTGAATAACTCAACATAAGTTTTTTCCTAAGCAAGCTGCTAGAATAACAATGAACATAACATTCAAAGTCTAGAGACATTAACATCTATAATTTTTCTTGAATAGGTAAAGGAGCAACAATCTAATTTACTTTTGTCTTCCTATTTTTGGTTGGCACACTATCTAATGTGTATTATGTGATTCCTCACGAGTTCCCCATAAATTCCATTGATCCTAAAAACATACAGGATGCCTCCTTTGTCAACAATTAAATCATCATTAGGACAATATCGTTTGGTAATGTCATTATGCAATTCTTACATCAAATGATAATAGTTAGCACTAATCTTACGACTTTGCTAAATTTAATCCATCAAATCAACTTCAATCTAGGATAAATTGCAGTATGCAACCAACACCTCTCTCCTACTAAGGGCATCTATTACTTGGTTACACTTCTCTAGTTTATGCTCCTAAGTGAATTCAGATTTAGGCAAAAAGTCTTGCCATTTTGCTTATTTAGCTGATAATTTCTTCTTCACCTTGAAAAAGGTAATTGCTACCATATCAATTTAGGCCACAAATTTTGGTCTTAGTAGGTAGATACACCATATCCTTAAGCAATGTACCACTATAACTATTTCCTTCTTATGAGTACAATATCTTTGTTCTACTTTGTTTAATTTTCTTCTTTCAAATGCTACTAAAGATCCCTCTTGAACCAATACAACCTCAATAACTTTGTTTAATGCATCAGTATGCACTTTAAATTGTAATTCAAAGTTAAAGCAACCTTAGAATATGTTATATGCAACAATTTGTTTTAACTTCCCGAAGCATCTACATAATTGTTTGACCATCACCGTTTCCTCTTCTTTTTCAATAAATCAGTGAGAGGAACAACCTTCTAATTATATATTTGAGTGAATTTTTTATAATATTTTGCAAGTCTAAGGAATGATCATAATTCCAATACCATAGTAGGAGCTTACCACTCCATAATAGTCTTCACCTTGTTAACATCCATTTGTTCATTTTTACTAACCATGTACCCTAAAAATTTGATTTCTAGGCTCATAAATTCACACTTTTCTATCTTGACAAGTAATTGGTACTTTTTTTAAAGCATTCTAACACCTATTGTAAGTGAAGTACATATTCTTCTATAAAATTGCTATACAATATAATGTTATCAAGATACATGACCACAAATTCATCTAGAAACTCAAGTAATACACCATTCATCAAATTAAAAAATGTGACAGGGGCCTTGATCAAGCCAAAAGTCATGAATAAAAATATGTAAGTGCCATATTAAGTGTTATATATATAGGCTTTGGCTCTTCACCTTTCATAATTCTAACATGCTAGTACCTTAATCAAAGATCAATCTTTGTAAAAATGGAAACCTTGCTTAATCCATCATCAAATCTTACACGAATGAAATATGATATTTGTTTTTCATAGTTACCTTGTTTAATGCCATGTAATAGTCACACATTCATAAACTATCATTAACCTTATTTTAGGATAAAACAGGAGCAACATAAAGAGTTTTGAGGGTTGCACATACCCTACTTCTAATAATTTACCCAACTATTTTCTTAATTCTTTCAATTATAGTGGGAATAACACTATTTTCCAACTCAATTTTGATATTAATGGCTATCTTTAGTGGTAATTATTTAAGCTGCGTTTTTGGCATTACATATTGTTAAGTTTCCAACAGAAGGACGATCTTATTTGTGAATTTAATAACAGTTTCCTCTATTTCAATTATGATAATAAGGTATGCATTTTTATCATATTTAAACCTTTCCCTGTTGCCATTATTGAGATAACATGAGACTTGGGATTGCTATTGCTACTGTTGCCAATAGGATGACAACATCTTTTTCCTATGTAAACCTAATTCCACTTAAACGTGGATACACCACTACTTTGTTTTGGTGAAGAAAGTATAAGCAAAGGATTACGTTAAAGTCATCCAACGGTATGATTATCATATTAACACTTATAGGCATATTGTAAGCTATTCTATTATCATTCTTACAATTATTTTCAATCTATTTATGCTCTTGGTTACCTTCAATCTAAATTTGGCAATTAGCATGTTTACAATAAATATGTGTGTGATACTCGTATTAACCCTTGCTGCAACGTTTGCACTATTTATTCAAAATGTTAAGTGCAATAAAGAAGCATGAGCTGGCTTTCCTCCCTTGATAGAGTGTTCTGTAATTATTGTAGGTTCACCATTGCTACATCACCCTTAGTTTCATCTTTAGCCACTATAGTAGTGAGCTTCTCGTTTTTAACATTCAAATACAAAGTGAGGTCTATTATATACGAAGAAATCTATGTTTTTGTTTTTCTTCTACCATTAGAAAAAGCCCTCTTGTTCATTTTATATTTTCCTTTTATCATTATGCAATTATTTCCCCTTATATTCAGGCTTGTCATTGCAATTCTTCTACTTATCCTTGTACTTGGATTGGTTTAAGGTCCTTGTTGCCTCTTTACCCTTATTTGAATGGAAATTACCAACCGATCACCGATTGCCTTGTTGCCTCTTCACCGGCTTGCAGCTGGCTTGGGACCTCGACTACTGTAGGGTGATCTTGGAGGTGGACTCCCAGGTGGCACTGCACTCCATTTCTGATTCCGCCACTTGTCTCACATCTACTAATCCCCTCATTTTCGGCATAACTGAACTTCTCAGCCGTAATTGGACGGTTCTCCCTCATCACACGTATCGGGAAGGCAATCAGTGCGCCGACTGGCTAGCCACTTTTGCAGTCAATTTTGATTTGGGGGTTACCACTTTTGTAAATGCGCCCTCTGGGTGCCTTTCGATCCTCCTCGAGGATATGACAGGGTCTTGTCACCCCCGCAGTATTATGTAACTGTTTGTTATACTTTCCTTTCAATGCAAAAAAACAAAACCAACCGATCAGTCATTACTCAATATGTGCTTATATTTACAATCTAGCTAGAAAGTTGAAGAGTTTATCTTCTTTAGACATGTTCTAGATTTCTAACATCAATAAATCAAATGCATTGACCTAATTATGAAAAGTGCCTCCTGTTATAATATTTTAATGACTCACGAGTAGCCCCTGATGTATTGCAAAGAAAAAATTGTTCCTTCAACTCACGAAGTAACATTTCCCAAGTACCAATTCTCTGGCTTCCAACATTCAGATCATCATCAATTTGGACTCCTCACCATAATTTGGCATCTCCCACTGAAAACATACCGGCAAGCATTACTTTATCTGTTTTAGGGTCCCTGACAATATTAAAGTACTTCTACATGTCCCAAATTAAGTTTTCTAATGCCTTAGGATCACAAGTGCCATCGAAAGGCTTTAGATCCGAGGCCTTTAAACGATACCATTTTGTGTCACCCCACTAAAATAATATTGTCCCTCAATAGAGCCAAGACATCATCCGGTATCCCAACTATTTTATTCTCTTCACTCTAAATGTCATTCAACTACCTCTTAATCCTTGCTACAACATCATTAATTTGATATAGATATGCAATAACCTGTATTATTTCATCTTCCAAAATAGGAATCAAGTCATACTCTAAGCAAGCAAGTCAAATTGCCTCCAAATTCCGTCTACTAACCATTCTGTACCTCAAATGGCTTTCAGACCTTTCTCTGATATCAGTTGCTATAGGGATTCTAATAAGCGTCTTTTTGCAAACATCTTATGTGTTTTGTACTTGGCAATATTTAGGGACTAAAACATAAATAAGGTAATGAATAATAAAAGATTATGTCTTATTCATGTAAAAAATGAATAAACTCATACGCGATTTTATTTGGGGTTCTACGCCCACTCAGTAGAAAATGCATCTGGTTAGCTGGGAGTCTGTCTGCAAGCCCAAGTCAACAGGGGGGTTAGGCATCAAATGAATCCGCCCAACCAATGAAGCATTACTGGCCAAGCTAGGATGGGCCTTCCTGACTAACCCCACAACCCTTTGGGTCCGAGTTCCCCAGGCTAAATATCGTCTGGACACTTACCACATCCCCCAAACCATCAACCAGGCTGGGGCCTCCGTCGTTTGGAGGGGCCTATCGACTTCCTGGCCACTTGTTCGACAGGGTAGCAAATGGATTCTAGGGAATGGCCGCCGCATCTTATTCTGGCTAGACAACAGGGTGGATGAGTGGGGGCCGCTTATCCAAGTGGTGATCGCTGCCATACCTGAACTCCACCGGTACGCTAATGTTGCTGACTTTACTACTGAGCGGGATACCTGGCTTTGGCACGAGTTCCAGCATTACCTTCCTTCCTCTGTTTGTCTGGATCTAGCATCTCTCTGTCCAACGGTGACGGAGTTTGAGGAAGATCAATTAGTGCGGGGGCCCAACACCAATGGGAGGTTTACGGTGTTGTCAAATTATGCTTTACTGAAGGGCTATTGTAGGGACCCGCACCATAAGTTGTGGGAGATTATCTAGAAATGGGCATGTCCTCAACGGCTTAGATCCTTCCTGTGGCTACTGACTCAACGAAAACTTCTGACAAATCGCCAACGAGTAGCCAGGCATCTTACCACGGATAGTAGTTGCCATTTCTGTGGATAGGAAGAAACTTCGTTACATGTGGTACGGGACTGCCCGAGAGTGGCAAGCTTTTGGCGCAATTTTCCTCGGGAGGTGGTCGATCGGGCCTTTTTCCAACAGGATGAGGGATCTTGGCTGGCGTCTAATCTCCTCAATCTCTCGACAATTCAACAATTTGAGTGGACTACTATCTACGGTGTAACCTGTTGGTTCTTTTGGAAATGGTGGAACAACAACCTGTTTAAGCAAGGGTTTGTATGGCCAACTGATGGTACGAGAGCGATTATGGACTATGTCGAATGGATTACTCGCGCCCGAATAATGGAAAATTATGTTTTCCCAACCTAGGATCTGCCTGTGGGAAGTGCTATGAGCTGGACTAAACCTATGGAGGGTTGGGTGAAATTGAATTCAGATGGAGCCATCAAGCTAGGGGCTACCCGGGCCTCAACCGGCGGCTTAATTCGAGATCGTCACGGACAGTGGTGCGGAGGGTTCCAACAACATCTTGGGCAAAGTACACCCTTATTTGCCGAGCTCTGGGGGGTACTTTCAGGCCTCATGTTGCCCTGGGATTTGGGATATCGACGCCTAGTCGTTGAAGTTGACTCTTTAGAGGCTATTAACATTCTCTGTTCCTCCCAAAGCGTACTAACTGAGGATTCTCCTTTGGTTGCAGGTATTCGTAGTCTTTTACGCCATTACTGGGAGGTTTCTTGGCAACATGTCTTGCGAGAGAGGAACCAGTGTGCTGATAAGTTGGCGGTGTGTGCAGTCTTCTTAAGCCCAGGCCTGCACATTCTCCGGGAACCTCCGATTGTCGTCTAGGAGCTTCTTCGCCGAGATGCAAACGGCGTCTTATACTCCTGACATCTGCGCTATGTTGTTTTTGTAACCTTTCTTTTGTATAAAAAAATATGAAATACAGTCATTGCAAGTTCTTATTTAGACTCCTGCACACTTCATAAATATATATATAAATAAGATATGCAATGGTTATAGAAGAAGACATTTTGCATTTCAAATTGTTGGGAGTTATGCTTTGTTCTTATAAAGATTTAGATAGAAATATGTCTCTATTGTGTTGGGTTAACATCAATCGCCGTAACTGTCAATTAATAGCCGTCAATTGCTAATTGTCACTTATGAATCCAACTTAGAATTGGAGTAATTCTAATCTCTCTAGAGTTTGTATAGTGCACTTTTATCTAGTAAATGAGGTTGTGCATAACTGATCATACGCAAAGTGTTTGACGTTTTCACCAAACTGGCTAGGCTCCTTACTCGAACATGTCACCACTATGTTTAAGTTTTATCAATCAATAAATAGAAAGGAATTTATTGCCTTAATAACCCTGTGTTATTCAAAAGTTGCTAAAAAAATCCTGACATATAAAAATTAGCAAAAAAAACCTTGAGTTGAAATTTTATTAGCTCACAGCCTCTTAACAACACACGGCTAATGGTTTTTTTTGCAGCAAAATTGAAAACATAAGGTTAATATAGTAACATTTTATATCTCAGGGTTTAATTAGCTACTTTCGTATAACACAGGGGTCGCTACAGCAATTTTGTCAATACCGAAAATACAAGAAGACAGGTTACAAACCACATGTTTATTTCTCCCTATAGCGGGTGGAAATAACAAAAGAATACATGAAACCTTTGGTCACTTGTATATATATTCTGGGAATAATATTTATTCACAAGCATCAACCTTTCATTAATCGCCTCTCTCTTGATGCAAAAGTCGGCCATAGCTCACTAAGCTAAAGATCAGAAGATAAGAATGAAGTGACTTGGAACGAAGATAAAGGTGAAAGGAATAATATCGTCAAACATTCTCGTTAAAAGGGAACAGATCTTCTGTTTTCAAAAGCAATTTTATTCATTTATTGTAATAAATAAATTAAAATTGAATGGATAAGATTACACGAGAACAAAGGAAATAGAAGATCTTGTTCCCATCAAAAGTTGCCCATCTCATTTATAAAGATAATCCTCGTATCTGCATCCTTTATCTTCTCATCTGCCGTAATATTATTGGCAGGTTGATAAATGAGAAAATAAAAAAGAAAAGTTGATTGAAGATTACCACAGGCAGACGTACCAAATCCTTTTCTTTTTGGTGATTAATGAAAATGCTTGAAAGAAAGTTAATTGAAAATGGGTATCCCCAAAAAAAGATAGGAAGGATCGCATGACTCATTATGGAACGTACTATATTTAATATAATACGATTTCTACTCTCAGAAACTCCATTATGCTGTGAAGTTGTAGGAGAAGTCCATTGTGAGAGAATCTCATTCTTTTTTAAGTAACCAAGAAACTCATGGTTCAAATATTCACCATCTCGATATAATCTAAGTGTTTTAATACTTTTATCAGTTTGGTTCTCAACCTCAAGTCTAAATTTCTTAAACTTTTCAAAAGATTCAAACTTTTGTTTCATTAAGTATACATAATCATATCTAGAATGATCACATGTGAACGTAATAAAATACAAGTATCCACCTCTAGCACTAGTGGACATAGGCCTACATACATCTGAATGTATTAACTCTAGTAACTCACTAGCACGTTGTCCCTTTCCACTAAAGGGTAGTTTGGTCATCTTTTCCAATAAATAAGATTCACAAGTTTCATATGATTTATAATCAAAAAGATCCAAATATCCTTCTTTACATAACTTTGTGATTCAAAAAAGGTCCAAATAACTATGTGATGATCTCATGGTAGGTTATACAATATACTTACTACTTTTAATAAGCATCCACATCTCAACTCTAAATATCTCATGTTTACAGTTTCTAAGATTCACTGCTTGATCAAATCAAGAAGTTTGATATGTGCTAGTCTATCCTGATTAACGATATCCAGTCTCATTAATCCTATAATTAAGGATAATTTAGATACTGACATAATTGCACATGATAGGAATCTCAATAATATGATCACATCAAGATTCCTTCATGCTATGCCATATATCATGGACTTCATTAATTTGCTTATAGATCAATATCAATTCATAAATAATGAACACCAAATTAATAATTTTATCTTTCTTTATTATTGAAAATAAAGTCTGTACACAACGTGCCAAAGGCGATTGCCTTTAGGGCACTACTTTAACATACGGCAGCCTGTGACGTCGAGTGACACCTTATTCGCATAGATGGGCGATAATCTCCCATCTTAACCAGTAAACACACAAACGTAGGTAGTAAATCGCAAATGGTAGGCAAACACAATAGCAAAAATAGGGAACACGCGTAAACAAAAATGAAGCAAGGCACAATAAACGCAGGAACAAGATCCAAAACAATGTTCACAATAAACCTTCCAAAATTCAAAACACAAGGCATACAAAAACAATTTTCAGAACCATTGCATAGGCATTGTATATGCTCTTTAGGGTTTTTAGATTTTTAGAACTCAAAAGGTAGGAGTAAGGAAATAATTTCCAGATATGCATACGAATTAAGTTTTCAGACACATTATAGAACATGTGTAAACACAATTCAGAAGCAGACAAAAGAACAGTCTCAGAGAAAGACAAAACAATAGCATAAAGCATTAATTTTTATCAAAATTAATACTCCCTCCTATTCAAAATAAGTATCGTTTTAGAGGGATTTTAATTATTCAAAATAAGTGTCGTTTGTGATTTTTTATGCATATTTATGATTTTACTTCCAAAATTACCCTTTAATTTCTCTCATATCTTAATTACACAGATTACATTTTCAAGGCACTTTAACATGTAATTAATAAGAGTATATC
>JANZXV010000003.1:8439570-8471735 GCA_027576455.1 Erythroxylum roigii
TGGGGGTTGCAGGGGGTTATGGCTGGGCCTGTTTCCCCTGGACCCTAGATTGCGGGGGCTTATGGCTGGGCCTGTTTTCTCCGGATCCAACATCTAACTTATTCATAAGCTTATACTTCAAGAACACTTGGTTATTCTATCTCATAACTCAATTTCTTGTCATCTCTTTTCTAACCTCAAGTGATCTCATAATATCCAAGTCCCATTCATGGTTTAGCACTTCAAACATGTATACACCCTTAGGTAGGATTCTCTTGGTTTCCTAAAACAAACCAAATCTCTTTCAATAGGAATCCACTTAAAAATCTCACAATGTAAAATCACTAAAATTGATTCTAGAACATTTAAACTTAAACATTTTTTAAACTTCACAAACTAGAATCCTTCCAAAAATTCAAAAGATTCAAATGATCTTACCTTGGTTCTTCACCAAATGAAGCGATCTTTAGCCCAAATGGAAGCTCTTTTCTTTCTCTTACTTTTTCTCGTCTTGAACAACTTCAAAATCTCTCTTGAAGGCTAAGGAAATTAAAACCCTAGCTTGTTTTCTCTTCTTTCTCTTTTTCATTTGGAGGTCTAGAGAGGAAGTTATGGCCAAAAGAATCCAACATGTTCATATCTTTACTCATATTGCACATGCCTTGGCGCAATTACCATAACTCTCACTACAGGTGTCGGATTGACTTCGTTTTTAAACTATTGGAAAGACGACTTCTAGATCTATCACTTTCATGAAGACCTCAAAGGCCAATTCTATCGTCTGGCTTCTGTATCGTCTCACTTTTGCATCGTCTCACTTTCCTTTTGTCTTAGTTCTATCATCTCATTTCCATCGTCTCACTTTCTATCGTCTCACTTCCATCGTCTCACTTTCTATGGTCTCACTTCCATCGTCTCATTTCTATCGCCTCACTTCCATCGTCTCACTTTCTATCGCCTCACTTCCATCGTCTCACTTTCTATCGTCTCACTTCCATCGTCTCATTTCCATCGTCTCATTTCCATCGTCTCACTTTCTATCATCTCACTTCCATCGTCTCATTTTCTATCGTCTCACTTCTATCGTCTCACTTTCTATCGTCTCACTTTCTTCTCCAGAACGTCTCCACTTATAAAGATCATAACTTTTGACTTCGATGCCCAAAATTTTCATACTATATACCGTTGAAAAAATAAAAGAAAGATATATAACTTTCCTGAAGACATTTTGCTAAAGTCTATTTATATCAATCCCAAATTTGCCCCTAAATTCTGAGGATGAATCTTTTATTCATACACCAACGTACTACACTCAATTCTTAACTTCATGACGAATTTTGAGATTCTTAAAGACATAATTGAATTTCGATGTCTTCATAAGAAATGTAGCCATACGTTTCTAGTTTAATCCAAATTAAGAATCATCTCTTTTGGATAACTAGAAAAAAACGTTATGGCTAACAGACCGAAGCACACTCAGGGAACATTATCCAGATCACTACCAATTTGGTTTGTACATCTTTCCTTCTCACGACTCATACCGAGATCACTCTTTCTACTTCTCATTTTCTATAAGATCACATTTAAAATCATTTATACCCGGAAGTTGTCAATGAATGCATGTATCATTTTTTATACAAAAACATTCAGTATTTATATGCATATATGCTAACATGATGCATGAGCAAGAAAATGAATTTCCTTAATCTCTTTTTGAGCTCACACGTACTGAAATTTTGGGTCCTAACCCTTAATATAGGGACGGGATGTTACAATTTTCTAGAATATAACATTGTGAAATTCATGTTGAACTTGACCTAACTTCCTAATATAATCCAATTGATTATTTTTCTTTCTATTTATTCCTCTTAATTAACTATTAGCCAAATTTTAACTAGTTTCGAACCAAATTAAAGTGCAGTTTATGTTGAACTCAATCCGACTATCTATTCTAGCCCATTTCTCTAAACATTGGTATTTATTGACCACATTAATTATATTTATTTTACTTGCTTTTTTTGTTAATTACTAGTTGGTTTGACCACCTTAGTTAGTTTGATTCTCTAGACAATGGTACTTAATGGTTGCATTAATTCCTTTTCTTTTATTTTCTTTGTCTCGATTGATTAACTTTTTTAGTTTATGAGTAGTTTATAGACTAGACCACTATATGGTTTGAATTGAACTTAACTCAACTGCTTAATTTGGTCTAATTGATTTTTTGATAGATTTCTCTTAATTAATTTATGTTTGATTTCGGACTATTTTTAGAAGAAATTATTTTTTAATTTGGGGTGAACTTAGTTTGACTAGATACTATAGTTCAGTTGTTTGAATTTTATTATTTAGTAATTAAATTTATTCCTTTTCTTTTAGTCTCTCTCACTAAGTAATTTCTAAATAGTTTTTGGAACAAACAATAATAGATTTCGGGATAAACTCAACTTGATCACCTAGTTTAGTTTAATTGTTAAAACAATGGTATTTATTGCATTAATTCCTTTTCTCTTTGTTTCTTTCTCTCAATTAATTATTGATCAATTTTTGTGTAATTTCTAGTCTAAGTCTTGACTTATACTAGGTTAAATACTAGTTGATATCTAACTAGTTTTGAGACCAAATTATTGTGCAATTTTTGGTTAAACTCAATCCAACCATCCAACCTTGTCTAGTTATCAAAATATTGGTATCTAATGACTACTTTGATTCTTTTTACTTTTGATTGCTTTTTCTTGGTTACTTACTAATATATTTTTAAACTAATTTTTGAACATGCCAATATGCTATTTAGGTTGAATTCAGTTTAACCACCTAGTTTAATTTGATTGTTTGCATCATGGTAATTTGGGTTGAAAACCCAATAGCCCCATATAACCCAATTGGTTATTTCACTTTTGGTTGATTTCTCTCGATTAATTACTTATTGATTTCTTACTAGTTTTTAAACCATAATTTAGTCCAACCAAACAATTTGGTCTAGTTCTCTAAACATTAATATTTAATGTCTAAATTTATTTATTTTCTTTTGGTTACTTTTTCTTTGTTAATTACTACCCAAATTATGACTAGTTCCGAATCAAACCACTATCTAGTTGAAGTTGCATTGAGTATGATCACCTACTTTCACCTGATTCTCTAAGCATTGGTATTCATTAGTTGTATAAATTCCTTTTGGCTACATTAATTCCTTTCTCTTAGTTTCTTTTTGTTAGTTTATTATTGTTAAATTTCTACGTAGTTCCTAAACCAAACCATTTTGTAATTTGGGTTAAACTTAACCAGATTACCAAATTTGGTCAAATTGATTATTATTATTTTGATTGATTTCTTTTGATTAATTACATATTGATTTCTCAGTTGTTTTCAGAACAAACTAGTTTATGTTGAACTTAGTCCGACTATTCTATCTAGGTCATTGCTCTTAACATTGTTATTTATTGACTGTATTAGTTCTTCTTAATTACCTTTTCTTAGTTAATTACTAGTCAATTTTTGACTAGCTTTCGAACCAAACTAGTGTGCAATTATGATTAAACTCAAGTTGACCATTTAGTTTAGTTTGGTTATCTAAAAAATGGTATTCAATGGTTAAATTACTTCATTTTTCTTAACTTCTTTCTTTTGATTAATATTGAACAATTTCTAAGAACTTTCTAAACCAGACCACTTTGTGTTTTGGGTTGAGTTGAACCTAGCCTCTAGTCCAACTAATTCTTTTTCTTTAGGTTAATGATTCACCAAATTTTAACTAGCTTTCAAACCAAATTACTATACAATTTAGATTAAAGTCGATTTGACCATCTCTTTCAGTAAATTTTGTTAAACATTAATATTCAATGGCTACATTTATTTTTTTCTTTTGCTTTTTTTGGTTGTTCTATGCAATTTATGGCTATTTTTTGGACCAAACTACTATGCAGTTTAGGTTAAACTTAATTTGACCACCTAGTCTAGTTCGATTCTCTGAATAGTGGTATTCATTAGTTTCTTTCTCTTAGTTAATTATTACTAAAATTTAGTTGTTTTTAAATCATAATATTGTTTGGTCAAAGTTGAACTCAACTCGACTACCAAATATTGTCTTCATGTTTATCTTTTGATTGATTTCTCTTGATTATTTATTGATTGGATTGTAACTAGTTTTTGAACCAAATTATTTGATATTAAGTCAATCTAATCTTCCAATTGTGGCTAAGATGTATGAAAATTGGTACTTTATGACTATATTAATTCCTTTTCTTTTAGTTGCTTTTTCTTGGTTAAGTTCTAGCTAATTTTTGAATAGTGTTTAGACCAAACTATTGAGTAGTTTAGGTTTAACTCAATTCTCAGTTGCAAAAGTAATTCCTTTCTCTTGGTTTCTTTCTCTCAATTAATTGACTAATTCCTGGGTAATTTCTAGACTAGGACACTGTGCGATTCAAGTTGAACTTGATCTGATCACCCTATTTGGTCTAATTAATTATTTTATTTTGATTAATTTATTTCAATTAATTATTGATAAATTTATAACTAGTTTTCAAACTACATTATTTTGCAGTTTAGGTTGATCTCAGTTCAATCATCAAGTTTGGTTTAGTTCTATAAAATATTAGTATTTAATGTTTGCAATTATTCTTTTCTGTTTTGGTTACTTTTTCTTGATTAATTACTCATCCATTGCTAACTTCTTAGTAGACCAAACCATTGTGAAGTTTGGAGTTACATAAGTTCCACCTCCTAGTTTGGTTTTGATTATATGAATAATATTATTCAATGTTTACATTAATCTCTTTTGTCTTCGTTTCTTTCTCTATATCAATTATTGACCAATTTTTTAATAGTATGTAGACTATACCACTATATGGTTTAATTTGACCATAATTCAACTACCTAATTTGGTCTAATTGATTCTTTTTATTTTGATTAATTTCTCTTAGTTAATTATTGATTGATTTCTAACTAAAATTTGACCAAATTATTGTAAAATTTGTGTTGAACTCAATTTGACCATTTAGTGTAGCGTAATTCTTTGGACATTGCTATTCAATGACCACATTGGTTTCTTTTCTTTTGATTACTTTTTATTGGTTAATTACTAGTCAATTTTTAACTAATTTTTAAAACCAAATCAACCTAATCTATTCCAAATCATTGAATAATGGTATTCAATTACCATATTAATTCCTTTTCTCTTGGTTTGTTTCTCCTAATTAATTATTGACTAAATTTTGGGTAATTTCCACACTAGCCATTATGCGGTTTGGATTTGAAATTAACTTGATCGCCCAGTCTGGCCTAATTTATTCATTTTCTTTTGGTTCATTTCTTTTGATTAATTATCAATTGATTTTTGATTAGTTTTTGGACTAAGTTACTTTCTAGTTTCAATTAAACTTAGTCTGATTCTTCAATTTAGTTTCTCGCTTTGTGAGAGTTAAGGGAGGGATATAAATTATACCCAGCCTTCCTTTTGCATTTTACAAAGAGGCAATTTCTGTTACTCAAATATGTGACATTTTGGTCACAAATGAATAGTCTTACAAGTTACTTCGAGGCTCTCCTCATAGTTTGATTCTCTGAATAGTGGTATTTAGCGCTTGTATTACTTTGTTTCTCTTAGTTAATTATTGACCAATTTCTGAATAATTTCTAGAACCGATAATTCAAGTTAAACTCCGCTAAATTTGATCTGTTTAATTCTTTTTCTTTTGATTGGTTCTCTTAATTAATTATTAGTTGATTTCTTACTAGTTTTCAAATTAAATTGTTGTGTGTTTCGTGTTTAAATTAATCCAACCATCCAATTATTTGAATACTTTATTTTAGTGAGTGCATTGATTCTTTTTCTTTTGATTAATTATTAACTATGACCGCACAATCTAATTTATTTCTCTTAATATTGATATTTAGAAACCTGGGACAAAAGAAAAGCCTTTTACATTCCATTATAAAGAAGATACTATACTTAGGATTTCTCAAACTATTTATTAAAAGATGTGGTTGGAAAGTATAAAAGACTTTTACTATTATTAAAATGTGGTTCAATCCGTTGGAAGTTCTACAATAATTTCAAGTATTTGTTTTTCCTGTCCTTAAAATGTTATTCAATTAATTAAAATTTCTGTAAGAATTTTTAAATATTTGAATTGATTTCTCATAAATTCTAAGTGATTAAGTATTTTTAAGTGCTAAAAGTTAAAGTCTCTAAACAATCATCACCTGACTTTAAATTTGTCAACTTGTCAACTAACTAGATAAATTACATAACTTATGAAAGCTATTACGTGCATTATTGAAAGAAAAGACATGTTTACTTTCTTAACCTTTGATCCTTAGTTGTTCCATCGCCACATCTACCGTGAAAGTAACTGCTGTGTGGACTGGTTAGAAGATATGTCGGGAGTGTGTTTCCCGAGACTTGTCGTGTAATTAGTTTTTTCTCCATTTCAAAAAAAAAAAGTTGTACAGACTCCTACAAGTTGGAGTTTAAATGGAAGAACTTTTCAAGTCTCCTCTGCACTGAGCTAAAGGGGTGATCATATTTATCCATACTTTGAAAGAAAGAACGCATACTCAGATAACTATTTCTATTTTTGAACAGATGGAAAGGTGAAAAGATATGATTTTAGTACCCAAAATATGGCCAATGAATTTATGAATCCTCCAAGTAAAAGAAGAATTACATCTCCTTTAGTCAGTTTCCTTTGGAGCCAACTTTTTTTTGGTTGAACAATAAACTGTTGGATCTCCAGGAGGACAAGCGAAGGGGACATCATTTCCTTTCTGTAAACTCCTTCTAGCTCATGAAGCTTCTTTCCTTGGAACCCCACCAACTTGTCAAATTTCAGTCTCAACTAGTTAAGACAAGGAATTCTGCGCATGCAAAAATGTTGAGCAGATGGTCTTCTCAGAGCTTACATCTCATCCATCTTGCTTACCAGAGAAACCAATTCGATGTTTTCAGTTACTTGAGTTTCAGTTCCCTCTTTTGACCCCGAGATTTCAGTTGGTAGTAAAGTAGCATTTTGATCAGCATTTGGAACCAGACATAGCAGACAAAGTGGAGTGAGTCTCAGTAAGTTACGGATCAAGATGGTCAGCCAGAGGTTATTAAAATTTACTCGGGTAACATGAAGTAAATGAAGAAGGAGGCCTCCAAGCCATGAAGATGAAAAATGTCCAAGGTTCTCAATTGACATGAGCAACGCGAAGAAAGTGCCTTCAATGCCGGCAGGACAAAGCTTGGAACAGAGCACAAGAAGAGGCATCCACTTGAGCCGTCCAATTACATGAGAGAAACTTGCATCAAACACAGCGAAGAAATAGTCTGGTATTCCAAGTCTCAAGTTCAGTCGCAACACCATCACCAAATCCAGCATCCCCGTTAAACCAAATAGAAATTGAGTCCAAAAAAGCAGGTCTCTGAAGGGATGATTTTTCAGGACATTCTGATACAGTAATGCCCCCAAAAATGATCCAGCTGCAGCAAACGAGGAAATGAAGCCAATGGCCTCCTGCACAAACCATCCGTACACAATATTATTAACACAAATTGTATTATTATGGTCAATGCTCTGCGCTAACAAGCTTCATGAACAAAAGAGTATCAGTCCCAAGAACATAGAGAGTATCCGGTCATTCTAGACTAAAAACGGTTGCTTCAAACTTCTGCAGTATAGTACATTCCTTGTGAATCTGAAGAAAATAATGGATAGAATGATAGCTAAGATAGAATCATATACCTGGGAAAAGGACGGACCGTCCTTTGAATCCGTATACCAGTAGAACAACCCTTCGTGGATATTCAAACTTACAGTGATAGATAAGTAAATATATAAACATGGTCTCCAAACCTCTGGAAATTTCAATGTTTTCCACATAGCCTTTCCAGCATCAAAAATATTCTGGTGCACCTGAGCAAAAGATGGATTGATTTCGAGTCTCAAAGTGGAAATATCAAATTCAAGAAGAAAAGAAAGAATACCTCTCTACTAACAGAATTCTGGGTGTTGGATTCGCTGAGCGTCATTCCTGCCAGAGATACAAGTCCAGCTGGGATTGCCAGCAAGCCTAAGACCCCCTAAAACAGAAGAAGAATTAAGCCTGTAACACATAAGAATAAACTTCTGCCCACAATGGAAAGATTGAGATAACATGATAATAGTGGCAAGCTGACAAGCGCTCAACCTTAGGACCTAGTAGGTGAACAAAAACACCACTCAGAGAGTATCCCAGTAATGCGCCAATTGAGGAACTGAAACTACACAAACTTTGCAGGTCAGCCGCCAGTGCAGGATGGATATTACTGTTCTCTGCTACACAGGCATCTATAGTCACGTCTGCAATGGCTACATACATACTTTGAGTCGTCAATAAAACCACTGCAAATAGAAGTTGGACCTTGTCATGCAAAGCCAATACGAGTGTTGAGACCACTCCCACAAGTCCTGAAATAGACAAGGTATTCTGCCAATCACTCTCAGGGACAGATATTCAGCCAAGCATTCTCTAGACGAGATACAGTTTTGAAAGCTAAAAGATTCACTGCATTGAATATGGAAAGTATTCTCTTCAAATCCAAAGTGGAAACAGTAACAGTTAGGGACAAAGGACCACACAAATGTTACACATTTGCACATTTAAGTCCTTTGCTTGCTCATTATCCCGGAGACACAAGCAATGGCCGAGCTTAAATACTTTTGTGATGGTGAGCTCAAAGCCGAGAAAAATGGCCGATCATCATCAGAAGAGAATAGAGATTATGATTTATGATAAGGCAGAGACAAACTTGAAAGAGAGATTAGTGTCCTCAAACTTAAGCACCAAATAATATTGTTACTCCAGCAGACTGCTACATTTTCTCCCTAAATTAATAAAAGCAATGCCATGGACAGCCCTGAATTGAAATCTGGACTTCTTGAGACATTATACATAAGAGGTATGGATTTCATTCTTACAACCCGTACAAATGTATGACATGTAAGTAAATTCGAAACTTCTTCCTGTTCATTTCCAACAGCAAGCGACTGTAACTATCGTACTCGGACTCGATATTCATCGCTTTCTTTCTCCACTGCCATATAACCACCAAAACCTATATTTCCTTTTTGGGCTGGAAATCCCTCCTGCATTTTCCCAGAAGCTTAAGATGCCAATTGGTTTTGATAGAAAGCTTAATGATCACTATATCATCCACTGTCCGTGCTCAGCTATTTTTTGATTCACATCATTTCTAAACTTCAAGACTAGCTTATCCAAAATAAGAACCAAATGTAAGCAATCCAGAAACGTCCTCAACGACTTTCACTACTTGCAAGTCAACTCTCAACTCTCAAGGACAACGCATACAATTGACTCATTATCAAACGAAAACTAAGGCCTGATCCAACTATCAATCTGGCACAAAAGAAATATGTAGATGGAGTTAAGCGTTATCCGAAACCCTGACAGGAACCCATTTTTTCAGCTTTGAAGAGCACAAGCGAACATGAAAAGAACATATAGCAATTGCAAACTAAAAAAGAACAAACGACAAGAATTGAACAAGATCTTCTGGGGAATATAGAAAACAGATCTTGGCATAAATTGACGTGATAAATAATGGGGAAGAAATAAAACTGAGAACAGCAAATTATATGCATAAGGTTACCACTTAAAACGAAATAAGGCCTCCTACGATACCCCAGAATGGGAAAAACATCTGTGAGGAGACCCCACAAAGGTTTAACAAGCCAAGGAATAGATATGATCCCTTGATAAATCTGGGAATCCGATGGCTGAACCTTCTGAACATCTTTCATGTAATACTCCGTCCCGACGCGAAATAAAGCTCCACCCATGCCCTGACTTATTCCATACACAACAATTACTGCAAACACATAGCTCCAATTTGTCTCAGTGGCAAGCATCTTCAGCCAACGGAATGGAGCCAATATACATTCATAGAATCGTCCTCTTTCGGATTCATGGTCCTCCTCAGCCTCTTCATTAGACGGCCGCAGGCTCTCAGTCTCCGACATGACTCTCGCTTTCAATCCTAATACATTAGCTGGAAAGACATGGTCTTTGCTGTAGAAAGTTTGACCTCCAAGCCAAGTTTGTTTGCCAACCAAAAGTGGTAGGAGGAAGAAGTTTTAAAGAATAAGTTCTCAATGCAACGTGGTCATGGGACCTTTTCTCAAATGTCTGAATCCGTTCAATTGCAGACGCCTGCAGGTATAAAACATAAGACTTGTTAACAGGAAATTGAAAACAAAACAACCCTCGAGAACTGCAAGTAGTTCAATGGTACTCTACTGGTGATGGTATTAACTGACTCTCCACTACCATAATTATCTTCGAATGTCAAAAACGAATCTTTTAAGGTCAGGTGGGTAGGTTGCTTAACTAAGCTAATCCAGCTATACGGTCGAGAATTAATTTGTAATAGATATTTAAAATCTTGTTTCTACATCTATAAAATGTTCCATTACATCCAAGCTGACATGTCATACTCACGTTCCAAGATCCTATTGGTTCCAAAGCTTGAAAACGTTCAGTTATGTCCAAAAGCTGATTGAAGAGAGAGAAGAGGTTGACTAGTCTTCGTCCAAGTTTATTAATTGACGTAAAGAGCGGGAGAAGAGCAATGATAATGTCACCGGCAAGTCAATAAGAACGACAGTATTAGAGCTGCTCGGTAGGAAAAAGAGAATTATCACATATAAAGTATTTCAGATTTTCTGTTCAATATTACTCTGTCTTATTCTGTCTCAAGAAATTTCAATCATTTATTTTATGAGGTCTATACGAGTCTATGTAGGACTCACATAAATAAATAACTGAGATTTATTGGACACAATAAGACATCATAATATTGGACAGAGGATCTGGACTCAGCTTACGCTTCACGTTTGTTTTAGTTTGTTGAATTATATTGTTATAAGTCCTTTGTAGTTATATTATTTTGAATTTAAGTTGAATTCTACTCCTTCCAAAATAGGGTTCTAATATAAAATTGATAATTGCATTATAGAGTTGAGAATTGATTTGGTTTGAGAAAATTAATCGGTGCTTCCATTTCTTCCCCATGCCTACTTTTATTTATTTTTAGGCTGTTTTGTATATATTTTAAAATTTTAGTAGTTTATCCTTTTCAAAGTTATTTTTCTCGTTAACATCGGTTTATGACAACTTACATGACACACAGGGGCGGACTCATAAACTTTTTAAAATGAGGACAAAATTTTAATGAAAGGAACTTTTTTTTACGGGGTAAACCTTAAAATAAAAATTTTTTTACATGAAATTTTTTCAAAACAGTGGAGACATTTTTTGGGAGCAGATAGTGAATCCACCCTGATGACACATAAGAGATAGGTGAATTATGTCTTCATATTTTTGGCCAATTTTTAAGAAGTAATGAATGAATTGCCTAAAAATATGACTATGTTATTATAATATCCAAGTATAATTTATATTGAGCAACCATTAACGCACATAATTTTATTAATAAACACGTAACAATAAAGAGAGGGAAAAAAATAGACAAAATCGATTTCTAGTGATTCAACCAATATCCTTAACAAGAGTATGATATGTTCTTGGATTACTTAGTAAAGATTAATTTGTATAATCATATTTGAAGCTCAAAGGGATACTAATTCCATAACCATTTTGAGGCATACTTGTGTTAAATCAACTTGCGAATTTTAGGGATACTTAACGAATAGGTCAATCAAGATAAGACGTGTACACATTTAGAGGTAAAGTCTACTAATTAAGCTTCTTAATTAAGTTATATCCAAACTCTACTAGGATAGTTGAAGTTCAACTCTACTTATTTAACATATAAAAAGGATACATCTCAAAGTAAGTTTTCATAACCACAATAATTCCTATCACAAATTCACTTAAGAATGTCATTTACATATTAGCACTCTTTTCTCTCACTAACTTGAGATTCTAACACTTTGATTGACTATTTATGCAGGCTTATAGACTTGATATCAATCTGACATGCCCCTCTAAAATTCAATCTACATCAGTTACATAACCTTTGGAATATGTCCATTCTCTAAGTTTTGTTTGGAAAATTCACTTTTTCTCTTCCTTTAATGAATGAAAAGGAATCCACTATATAATATTTTCTTTTCTTGAGGTATAAAAAGGGATCTTTTATACATTTTCTTTGCTACAGGTGAAGAGAAAGCCTAAACAAATCAATTTCTCTCTCATTTGATATCTCAGTAACTCAAATAAAACTTAAGAATTTCTTTCTTGATCACACAATATATTAACAGCGTGTTTGGTATAAGGGAATAGGGATTCTATTCTCACTCTATTCCTAACATATTAATAAACCTGTGTTTGGTTTTTAACTAAACACAGAATAGTTAATCTTTAATAATACCTATTCTTCAATTTTGAGGAATAGTTAAAACTTGCCCCAACCTATCTTTATCTATTCGACGACTATCTATTCTTTTCGAGACAAATTTATCCTTCTCATGTTAAGCCTCCCGAAACTTCTCCTTCTTCGACGTCTGACGAGCCTCCCTCCCGAAACTAACTGGGCTCTTCTTCAAGCTCATGATTCTCTTCTCCAGCAAGTGGCTATTTTCATGATTTTTGTCTTCTGTAATGGCCTGTTTGCAATTGAGAGCTGAGATTTTTGGGCAAGGTTTGGGCTTTTGGTTTTTAAAGAGGGCTTTCTAATTATGGGCGAGTTAGTGCCCGATTTCGATAAGGAATCGTGCTCGAAGTCGATAAACGAGACAGTCAATGGCTCGCATCAGTTCATCATAAAGGGCTATTCATTGGCAAAAGGAATGGGAGTAGGTAAGTGCATATCAAGTGATGTATTCACGTTGGTGGTTATGATTGGTCAATTTATTTCTACCCAGATGGTAAGAATCCAGAGGATAATTGCATGTATGTCTATGTGTTCATTGCTTTGGCTAGCGAAGGGACAGATGTGAGGGCTTTGTTTGGTTGATCAGAGTGGGAAAGGGAAGCATAAGGTGCATAGTCATTTTGATCGCCCTTTGGAGAGTGGACCTTACACACTCAAGTATAAAGGAAGCATGTGGTAATGTGTTTGTTTCTCTTCTTCGTTTGATTCACCGTTTATGTATAGTCAATTGTGGTTTTCGTTTCTGGATATGAGTTTAGTTGTTGTAATGTCAATGATGATAAACTATTGGCTTTTGATTAAGAAGTTGTGAACTTTTTGTGCAACTGGTATTATAGGTGTCATAGCTGAGGATTATAGTTAAGTTAGTTGAGATGTTACAAATATGCTGTGAAAAAGTTGCCAGATGTTCTTCGCATTGATGTTGTAGATTGTCAGGAGTATCGTGCATCTTTGAATAAGTTATTTTAAACGTTGAAAAAGTTAAATTAGTGCTTTCCAACTAGTTGAATGCTCTTTCTTGGGTTGGAAGGGAGAGGGCAGTTTAAGTTGGATATGGAGGATGTACTAAAAATGTTAATCTTCCCCTCTTTTTGTTGTTTCCTATCTATTCCAGGGGTTACAAGCGTTTCTTTAGAAGAACAAGCTTAGAAACATCTGATTACATAAAGGATGATTGTCTTATCATGAATTGTACCGTTGGTGTTGTTAGTACTCGTCTTGAAGGGCCGAAATAGTAGTTCCACCTTCAGATATGGGGCAGGGATTTAAGGAGATGTTTGACTCTGAGTTCGGCTGTGACATAGTTTTTGAGGTTGGAGGTGAAACCTTTAAGGTCCATAAGTTGATCGTTGCTGCTATTTCCATGTTAAATTTCTCTCCCCTATATCAGAAGCATGATCATATGGTCATTCCACTTTTTCTTCAGTGTCTGTTGAAAGTAGGCTCATACATCTTTCTCGTCTTTTGGTAGCGATAATGGACTCGGAAGGGTTCCGAAACTTGGAAGAGAACTGCTCTTCTTTGATATGTGAACTGTTAGACACTTGCATCAGGAGATGAGAACTCAGGCATGCAATCAAGTAGGAAGAGGAGTGGTAGCAGCATTTATGGACTAGATATAGTTACAGACGGAGCTGCAGCCAAAGAATCACCAAATCTGAATCCAAATGGCAGACGCATGCGAAGGCGGTTTTAGTATTTGCATCATTTTTGTATTTGTTACTTTGTTGCAGAGAAGATGTGATTAATTGTAATGTTTGCTTACTGGTTTAGTTTCCATCCCAAGGGAGGGGGGAAAAAAGGATTGCTCTGAAGATAGATTCTCTCTGTTTTTTTTTTATATACCATGAATTAGGATGTTCAGTTATCAAACAAATAGAAATTGGCATTGTTTGCTATATTATCTTTCAATCTTAGTGAGCTCTTTCGAAAATTATAGTTATTAATATTTTTAAATTCCTTATTATTGTTAATTTATACTTTTTTCTATTTTTTAAAAATTATTTATTTGTCAATATAAATATAATTACCAGTTTTTATTAATATTAAAAAATTATTTATTTGTCATTATAAATATAATTACCAGTTTTTATTAATATTAATAAGTGTAACTTAAAATAAATTAATTAAAAAATAACTATATAACCTTATTTGTAAATTTTTATGCAATAAAATTAAACAAAATTAAAATACCTATTAAAATAAGAATTTGTAAATTATATTTATTCATTAGGATTTTATTTTTAATTATTGAAACTAAAATAATTCATGTTTAAAATTATTTTATTGTAAAACATGTATTAAAAATATTTTAAACTAAAAAATATCTATATATAATAATTTATTAATAAATACGAACCTTTTTCAAAAATAATTTGTCATTTATCTTTCTTTTTAATTTGTCAAATAACACAGCAATTTTGTCCACAAGAAAAAGAAGAATTAAGGGCATTATGGTCATTTCACAGGCAAATAGGCTATAAAATTCGCAGTCAGCGCGCGTGGAGGAACAACACACGGTTAAGGGTTTTTTTTGCAGCAAAATTGAAAACATAAGATTAATAGAGTAACATTTTATATCTCAGGGTTTAATTAGTAGGGATCGCTACAGCAATTTTGTCAAATAGAAAATAGTAAACTTGTTAATCAGATTTAACTGAGTTCATAGGAGGAGCTCACATCTGTTATGTTCACGAGAGCCATGGAGTTTAGAGGTGCTTATAGCTTGAATACCACTTGGCCCAGCCTAACCGACATTTCCTATTGGATCAAGCTCATAAAACGTTTATTCAGCCTGGCGTTCGGATGTGGTGGTAGACATGCTTAGGCTGCATTCTGCAGGTTTGAGAGTACCCATCTAACACGTTTTATGACCGTGCAGCTGCAGGGAGATCAATGAGGCCGAGAGCCATCTCTAATGTACGTTTGGGTTTGGCCTGGAGATTGTGATTTGAGGCCTCCAAGCTCAGTGGACATCTGTGATTTCGATGATAACGATCTGGGTATGCGCCACGTGTATGGCACAAAATCTTCCGGGTATACCACCTTAGAGTTACTATGTTGCCCTTGCGATCTCTGCGTGGATAAGATTCGCCCCTCTTAGCAACATTTGAAAGACCAAACTGGGACGAACTGGATAATGGAAGTCACCGTGTCTCTGAACACAGTGGTTAGGCTACCTTTGTCGAGTTGCTCAAGAACCAGTGAAAATGTGCTTGTAAAAGACTCGCTTTTCTCTACCAGAATTGCACAGAAATCTCAATTGAGGCAAAAGGGACAGTCTTTGCTGGTGGTTAAGGCCAAGGGAAAGAAAGGAATGGCGGGTCGTCAGTTTCAGAGGCCTCCTCAAATGCCATCTTTGCCTAAGATTGAAGACGATGGCAACCCCAGATTCGTTATCTTCATTCGCATGGCAAATGTTTGTTCTGTCTCTCTTCGTCTCTGTTTCTAATGGTTAACTTCGTCAATTTTAGAAGGATTGGTGTGTAGAGTATGGGCTTTCCAAGATTGGATTTTTATTCTGAAATAATGAACAGAAAATGGTTTCAGATGTTATGTAGTTTTTGAACTTTCTATGGATTTCGAGCATTAGCTTGCTGAATCAATAACCATTAGCTCAACTCCTCTGGAAGTTCATTTTCATACTAGCCATTAGCCTACAGGATTTGGCTGTCCTTAAGGTGATCTTTGACGGATTGTAGATTGTTTCTTGGGGATCTTATGTTTGAATTGGTTGATGGTCATACTAGCCATTAGCCTACAGGATTTGGCTGACCTTAAGGTGATCTTTGACGGATTGTAGATTGTTTCTAGGGGATCTTATGTTTGAATTGGTTGATGGACTATTTGGTCCATCAGGTTCACTATAAACTTTCTTTACATTTGGTTAGTAGTATTGAGACTTCCCTGCCTAGAAGTGTAAATGGTAACATACCCTTCTTTTTGGTTGCCAGGTTTATCTTTGGTACCCTCTTAGTCTTATAACAGGTGGTACTACTGCCAAGATCATGGTTGCTGCGAAAGATAACTTTTTGGGGAAGTATATTTACAAAGATACACTCGCTAGAAATCTAGCAGCAGTTATATACAGAGTAAGCTCAACTTACTCAGATTCCTAGGGCAATCTGATGCTTAACCACAAGTAATTTTGAATGTATCACACGCTTACGACTTTCCACTTTATACTGTCATTCATATAGAATTCTATTTTAATAATCTTATTTGCGGTAAAAGTAAGAATATTTGTTCACTTGCTGTTACCTGGATCATTCTTCTTAGTAGTACTTTTTGATGATCTGCATTCCAACAGGATGAGAAAGAGATACAGAAAACAGCATTTAAGCAACATCGTGCCTTGCGGTCAGCAACTGAATTCAGATATGGTTACAAGCTTGTTGTAAATTCCTAATAGCCTTTCTTATGAAATCTTTGAAATTTTAACCACATTTTCTAATTGTCCCTATATGGAATAATTATGTTTAATCAACATAAAACATGCATAATCGTTTGTGTCACTGCCTCATATTTTACCTGAATGTTGCAGGAAAATGGTAATCTGAGAGCTGCCCTTGCTACCTCAGATGTCATCGAGGTAAGCTTCAAATGAAATACAGTTTTCATTCTTGATCTATTGGTATTGACAACTTTAAACATTCCTTAATTATGTGAATGATAACTGTCAGCTTCCCACCCAAGATCAGCTTAAAACTGTGCTTGATAAAGTAAAAGATTTCTTTGGGGACGCAAAGGAGTCATTTGGAAAGCTTACATCTCTTAATGCAACTGCAACTGAGGAAACAGAGGAAGCTCCAAAAGAGAAGGCCAAGTGAGTGCCTCAACTACTTTCTACTTTGCTTCTTCCTATAGTTGCATGTCTTTGGACAATCAACTTTCACTTTTCAACAGTTCCTCCATAAATCATGTGAATAATGTTGTATTCCAGGGAGGCTTACCATTAACTCCTTTTTCCCTCTCTCTTATGCCAGAGTTAAAGGTTGAAAACAAAAAGAGGTCACATTCTTGACAGTTAAAATGACCGTGCAATGAAAATGAAGAACTTAACGCAGCATATTCAAGCTGCTTTGGTGAGATGCCTGATGGTGTATGGAGCAACTCAAGTTCATATTTTTGTTCATAGGTTTAAGCCTTAAAAACATGAATGCAACAACTCGACTGCATATTTTTGTTCATAGGTTTAAGCCTTAAAAACATGAACATCTATACCCTTTACCAGAACAATCATCATTATACATCTAATGTTTTCATCTTGTATGAAATAAGTCATGTTGTTTAGTATCTGGAAAATCCCATGTATTGGTTAAATGGGATTTGTCTTTCTGAAAGATCATTCCATCTTCGATACTATCATTCAAAGTATAGTTTGGAACAGTGATTCTTAAAAGGCTGCAAAAGTTAGACTTCATCGTTTTGTGGTTCACCCACCAGATAGATTTGTCGCAACTTGCAGTGTCTCACTTAGCAGTAAGCCTCCTGAAGTTGTTCTTATTAGTTGTAGATACCAAAGCAAAGACTGAAAGACTCCTGAAGTCGTTCTTACTAGTTGTAGATACCAAAGCAAAGACTGAAAGCCTCCTGAAGTTGTCGTTCTTATTAGTTGTAGATACCAAAGCAAAGACTGAAACTTTCTTTTTGTCAGCAAAATTCTCGAGTAGCAGATCAATTGGTTCCAACACCATTCCCTAGAATTATGAAAACAAGATTATGTCAAAACCTGAAATAATCCCTTCATCTTATGTAGGGTTTTCTCGTTTATCCAAATGCAGAACATACAGGATTTTTATTTATTTTTTTATCAATCGACTCAATTTGAATTCTTGGAAGAATTATTTGAGCTAAAACTCATTAATAATTTCAAACAATAAAGCTTACTTATCGCTAAGTTGATTCAGCTGTGTAATTGCAAACAAATTGAAGTATCAACAATGGTGGCGATCTCTTAAGTTAATTTAGTGGTCAAAATTATCATCAACAAAGAGAAATTATGAAATTATTGTACGGAAACCAAAATTTTAAAGAACGAACCGCATTATAATTGTTTGATCAATTTGTTAACTTATCATATTCTCGAGATATTCCGCCTTGCGTAAGGAAGAAAGCATTTGAAATTGCATACTGCAGATTACCAAGTCAAAGTTGATGGTCAGTTTGTGTTAATTCTGTTACCAGTTACCACCTAGAGCCAAAAAGATCGAAACTTCAGTGAAAATAGTTAAGCAAAGATGAATTCAAACCTATTTTCTGAATATTTTTCCATAGGACAGACATTTTGGCCATGAAAAGGTGCCCCAGTGGTATAGACTTCACTGTTAACTAAAAAGTTGACAATGTTGGGTTCAAGGACATTTCTTTAATTTGCTTAAAATATTTGCAGAGTGGAAGGCATGGTCTGAATTGTGGATGAAGAAATAGTTGCACTTGCACCCTACAGTTGAAAGGGGGCCAAATAAAAAGCTGACAAGGGAATCTTTCCTGTATTATTATGTGTTTCTCTATCTGATATACAATTGGTTAAGCTTTGCGTGCCAATTAAAAAGTTGTCAACGATGACAATGACTCACGTCAGTTTTGGATGTTGCTGTTCCATTTTATTGGACACCAACAACTTTCTGCACTGTAATTAAGCTTGTTCTAATGGAAATCATTATACAAGTTCTGTTAATTGACAATGGCTTAACCAATAATTGGTTCCCCCGAATAAAACCATTTCTTTAACTGGTGAATGAACTGGCAGAATCTTAGCTTGACTTTATAGCATAAGAAGGTCTGCAAATTCTACATTTCCTTTTTGTGGTCAAGAGTTTCCTTGCGTCGTTCTTTCCTTGGTGTTAATGTTCCTGTAAGATTCAGAGTAAAACCTTACTGCAGAAATGGGAAGGCAACCCTGTTGTGAGAAGGCTGCTGGGTTGAAGAGAGGACCATGGAACATTGAAGAAGATCAAAAGCTTATGAATTTCATTCTGAATAACGGGATTCAATGCTGGCGACAAGTTCCAAAACTTGCAGGTGTGTTAAGAAACTGAATATCCAATTCTATACAAGTAGAATCTAAGAATGTTGTGGCTGAATCTTGTGTGTGTCTGTGTAGGTTTGTTGAGGTGTGGAAAGAGTTGCAGGTTAAGATGGATGAACTATTTGAGGCCTGACCTCAAGAGAGGGGCCTTATCAGAGGAAGAAGAAAAGCTGATAATCGAGCTTCATTCGCGCTTGGGTAACAGGTCCTACCATGCATCTCTAGCTATCGTATTTCGTTGTATGTGTGATATAAAAGTGCAGTATGTAGACGTACGGTGTTGATAAGTTCCAAACCAGTCTCTCATATCCTGAAACCTTGCTTTGCAATTTCCCTTTGACTAAGATCTGACATCATATTTACCAAAAAAAAAGTTCTGACATAATATTACAAGTTCTTCGTGTTTTCTTAAGAGCATAAAATCATTTCTGTAGGTGGTCCAAGATTGCTGCACATCTACCAGGCCGAACTGATAATGAAATAAAAAACCACTGGAACACAAGAATCAGGAAGAAAATACATCTTCTTGGAATAGACCCCCAGAACCACGGGCCAATTGAGCAAGTGGACAAATGTGAAGTAAAACTCGCTGAATCATTGGAAGATACGCCGCAGAGAAATGGCCGAGTCTTTAATCAGGTAGAAGACAAGCCATTTTGTTCAGGGACCTCAGTGCTGACGAACAAAACATCTAGTGAGGAGATCGATGGAGGATCCACTTTGACCCTTCAGAACGAACAATCTGATTCGTTTTCTTCAAGAACTAACGAACCTGTCATGACAACATATTCCCATCAACATTGGGTTGATCATGTAAATTCCTTTTTCTCATGGGATGGCTTCAACAACCTGGAAGACTTATTCCCTTTTGACAAACCCCAGTAAGCCTGGTTTTTCTTGCTTTGTTTTGCATTCGTTGTGGAACTCATCGGATACTGCTACCATGTGTAACCATTATACTTCCAGAGAGATCTGTACAATTGCACTAGTAAATGAATGATCTCCTCTTGTAATGTTGTCATGAACATATTTCTAAAACTAATTTATGCAGGGAATTAGTGAAATTTGTCTGGAAAAAACATAGCTAAACAGAAATGTGGCCATCAAGAAACCATCGGTATGATCCAAACTGAATTTGTGCTATCGAGCTGCAAAAACATATCATCAAACTGAAGCCGCTTCACTACTCCTTAGTTGCTTGGAAAAAGATGGAATAGCCTTGGCAAAAAAATGAAAAATGGCATCTACGATATTAATGATATTCAGTCACTCAGTACTCAGTAGGGTTGATAAAAAGGTTCAGATCCCGCCCAACCCCGGTTAGGCCTAATACGTTGGTTCTTGTAACTTTAGGGACAATGGACTCAAAACTGATCTAAACTTAAGGTTCGATCCCGTTTTCCCAAAGTCTAATTAGGGCTATTGTTACACGTAGAATGGTAACAATAACATAAATAATAGATCATAACTCATAAGGGAAGTCCTTTTCTGTGATAATTCTGGTGTATTATGAAAATATTGGATTTTGCATATCTGACTTCTTCTACTTACTTTGGAGGAAATTTTGATCTTGCGTAAACGTTGTCACAGCAAGTCCTACTAAAAGAGAATGGAAATAAGCATAATCATTAAACTAACAAGAAAAACAAAGTCCTAACTAGTTTACCTTTCATCAACAAATTTATAAAGTCAATGATGGAATCATTTCATGATGCATGCATAATCTTATTGATAGTGTTCTCCATTGATTATTGGTACTATGATGTGCATGACGATTATTCTTCAAGGGAAAAGTTTTTACCTTTTGAATTACAAACAGGACAAGTTCCTATCAAGACATTGTCGAAAACATTACTAATAGAAGATGACCAAATGTAAGTTTGTTAAATTAATAATAACATTTTAATAAGAGATATGACAACTCCACATTTTGGTCTAAGTTGTGGACAAACATTTGTTTTCTTCCTATGGTCACCGAAGGAATATTTCGATGACTGGAAGAATATCCCGATCATCGGAGATGCTATTATAATGACCTTTTGGTAACTTTTTCAAAAAAAAAGTTTTAAAAAACTCTATAAATTGTGGCGATCATTTTTCCCTAAAGAACTATCAGTTTGTGAAACTAAAAATCACAAAAAGTTTATATGAGAATAGGATCAAGGGTCGAATTGCATAATTAGGCATTTTAACATACCTAATAAGTCTTAAATTGTTAATTAAGCCCAACAACTTGTAAATGACACTGAATAACATATTGCATGCATTTATGATGGTCCTACATGATTGTTTGTGAAATTATGTGATTGATATTTGGATTGTTTGTTGATGTGTTTGTTTATGATTATAGATGAGAAAAAATTTGTAGGACGTATCACCTAATGAATATGTATTAGGACCAAATACGCACTGGAATGATTATGAGAGATGATTATGATATGATATTAATATATATTATAGACCGATCCTCGTTGATGTTTGGCTCTCAGTCGAGTCCTTGTTTGATATGTCTATTATTGA
This sequence comes from Erythroxylum roigii, assembly GCA_027576455.1. Lineage (NCBI taxonomy): Eukaryota > Viridiplantae > Streptophyta > Magnoliopsida > Malpighiales > Erythroxylaceae > Erythroxylum > Erythroxylum roigii. The sequence continues at coordinate 8,461,476 of JANZXV010000003.1, forward strand.
TGTGATTGTGAATTTGGACATATTTAGTGAGGATTAGTTTTTTGGTGATGTTTAGCTCCCTGCAACCCCTTTGGACTAAGATAGGTTTATGGATATAAAAGTATAAGTGTGTGGTTGGACCGTCGGTGATGTTTTGCTCCCTGCAGCCATTCAAGATGTAGTATTGCAATGATTTACCCTTAGAGAGTAGGAGCCTTCATATATTCCTTCTCCATAATTTATTTTGTGGTTGTGCGTTTATTTTAACACAAATTGTATATTTTATGAGCTATCATTAGGTGTCGTAGGACTACATGAACCTACTTAATAAAGTTTAAATCCCTTCAACTCTATTTTTCAGGTTAGTTACCACCAACTTCAAAATAGTGACTTAAAGGAGCATGGGTGCAGTATATCTACCTCTGTTATGCTTTTCATTTGATTTTACTTTTACTTGTGCTCTAGCATCTGCAATGACATGATCTAGTATGTTGAAATTTTTTCTTCTGATGCATGCTAATTATTATACTTTATTGTGTCTGTACTTAAGTGTGCTTGTGTTGTTATTTATTGTTTCAGGATTTTGAATTTAATTTTGTCACTAGTAGTCAAGCTTACATGTGATCTGATGGCTTCAATTTTAGGGTTTCACACGTCGGTCATTTGCTCATTCAGGTGATGACAATAGGCTGAGTCAGCCTTTGAGTTTAGACTATAAACTTTTAAGCTTAATTAGTTATATCCAAGTCTTTTGAAGCAAGTTTATACTTAAAGTTAGCAAAGGTTATAGTCTTTAAATCGAGTGGCATGTATCAGGCTCGAGTCTCACAAGTAATTATAAAGATGAAAAAGAAATATAGGCTTACAAGTATTGAAGATTAATCAAAGCAGCAACCTGAGGGACAAGAGGTCCTAATGCTCCTGCATTGTCAATGTCCCTTCAGTGGTAGCAATTTATTTCAAGTAAACAAATGGCCAAAACATGAACAAGCAAGTATATGTACACCCTTGCTACACTATTTTGGCTGTTGCGAGTGGCATTAAACCAAGTGCAGGGTTTATACACAAATGAGGTATAGCTAGCATATATCTTTCATATGCTCCCATTTTATCCATTTATGATTTTACACAACTATAAATCTCTAAATCAGGCTAGGAATATAGTTAGGACGTATTAAGTTATGTCTACAATGTGTTTATAGTGTGTTATGTGCAATTGCAATAACTAAGTAGTTGGTTAATTTACGTCTAAACAAAGATAAAGAGGTAATATAGACCTTAAATTAGTTTAAACATAAGGACAAGTAAGAAAATAGCACTATAAGACTAAATATAAGGAAAAATAATTAAACAATAAAAAAGAAAATGGCAAAGTCAATAGGAGTATGGCTTCCTATGATAGGTAGAAGAAGAATAAAAATATTGGTTACTTCATCTATAATAGACAGCACTTTGCAGAATGTCTAAAGCAAAAGAAGCTAATAAGTACTATGGTAGTTGAATATGAAACAAAGAGTAAAGTAGTTACACAAGTGAATCCACTCCAGTTACTTAACATGCTTTTAGGTAGGGTAAGTGTTGTTCATGTTTCCTTGTTGTGCTTAATAATTTAACTAAATAGCATAAATATTATTGTAATGCTTGATATAAATGTCATACACATATTCATTATAAACAGACAAGTTTACAAAGTTAGATTAAAGGTGGGCAAGTGTACAAACCAATTGAAAATAATAAATATAAAAGCAAGGGATATTGTTGGAATAGCTTACAATGTGTTGATAAGTGTGGAAGACTAGTTGGAAAGATAATCATGATGGTCATAACATTTAATAAGTTTAACATAACCAATGAAATGATATAGAATTTCTTCTTCAACACAAAGCATTGATATATCTACATTTGGTGGAATTATATTTTTTGAGGAACATACCCTTTGCTTTTCTAAATGTTATCATCCTATCAATCAAAGGGTGTAACATGTATACTTATTGGGACCAATTAAAGTTTATTTTATAAATCGATAATGCCAGAAATATACTTTTTAAGGCAAAAGAAACTTTCAACTAAGAAATCAAGTGTTCTTGGCCTAATATAACATCATTTGGAAGCACAAATCAAGAAAATGTAACCAAGTAGCACAAACTTAATGTCGTTTAGTGAATGAAGTGCATAGTAATATTACTAAATGTTACTAGCTTGATGATGGGTTACTTATTGGCAAAGGTGGCAAAATGAATGTTCTTAGAAATGGTGGACTTCGCAGGGACCTTATAAGGGAGTCATAAGATGTATAATTAGGCAGAACACCCGAAAAGAGAATGAATGATGATATTAATAACACAATCCTATATATGACTTCATATTGAGTAGGACATTGATGTTTACTACTGTACATGCTTGATGTGCCAACAAAGACAAAATTGAAAGGTAAAATGAAGTTAAATTTCTAGGCCAAAATCACAATTTCATCCTCAAGGTTTTCATCAAATTATAACTTAAACTCTAACGTTTCAAAACATTCAACTTTAACCCTTACATTTTCAAAACATTCAAAATAGATCCTCAATGGATGAAAATTTTAATAGGACTAAATTTCCATGAGTTAAGTATCACATCATCGTTGGTGTGGGATTTTATATGTTTTTAAAAATTTGTTAGGTAAAAATCATATAAAAAAAGTGTCACGTCAATGATGACGTGATATTTAACTGATAAAAATTTAACTCTCATCTATTAAGAGAGCATATTTTGAACATTTTAAAACATTAAGATTGAACTTAAATGCTTCTAAACGTTAGGATTAAAGTTGTATTCTAATGAAAATTTTGGGATTTAAAGTACACTTTTTACTTGAATTATTATAACCTCTAAGTATTATAAAGAAACCATAGATAATAAAATAATCCAAGCTAAGTTGTCTAAAAAATCAACCAAGTGTCCAAAATTAAAGTCTCAAAATTTATCATATGTGTCGATTTCTATTACTTTACATCTTAAAGAATCATTGTGTTCAGAGGCCCATCAAGGGTTTAATAAAAAGTCTCACTGAAGTGCACCTAATAAAATGTTTTAAATTTTTTTGATAATAATTTAATTGCTAAATTAAGTTTCAAAGTCACAATAAAATTAAATGTTGAAATCTAGCCTCAATTTAAGCTTTTTGATACTATCGTCATTGCCTTGATATTGTTCCTTTCTAAAGTGGGCAAGTTATAAAAGTGCTAGCTTACTTCTTCATTCTTCATCATTTACTTCTCAACTTAGCCTTTGTTCATTTTTCACATTTCAAATAAATAAGTTGCAAAAGCTGCCCTTTTTACTGCTATTTGTTTTTCAATTACATAGTTATTTAAATTCGGTCTTAGTTGACATCGACACATAAGAGACGATTTATAATTGTCATAGAAACATTCTTTTTGTAAAATGTAAAAAGAAGGCTGCTTATAATTAATGAATTTCCCCCGATCCTTGTAAAGCAGGGAACCTTATATACTGGATTTGCCCTTAAAGTAACTCTTTTGAACACTCTGAAGAAATATTTCACAACTTTACGGACAGCAAGTGATACATTAGAAAATGTGAAATGGAATCTTCAAACCTCTTAATTGACAAAGAATGAAATAATTGTTGTGTTGTTTAGTTACAATATGGCTTAAAGAAATTGTTTTCCCTTGCTTTCTTCTAATTATTGTTTAAATATCATCAATTTGATATATGCAGCATATTTATTCAACTATTTGTTAAGCCTATGAGATTAAAAGCATAAACTCTTAATGGTATTCAAAACTTAACAAGCAATGCTCTCAATATCTGTAAACAAGATTAAACATAAGAAAAGAAAAGAAAAGAAAGAAGAAGAAGATAGGCATTTTTTGGATTCAAATATTTAACTTAGAATGGAAGTATAATTTATCACTTAACAATTTAGTAAAAAGTTCATATGTTTGGCATTTGTCATTCTTTATTCATATCTTAATAATTATAATGTTAAAATAATTATATTTAAGCAAAAATATAATGAATCATTAAGATTTTAACTTTATTTTATAAATATTTTTAATTGAAGAGTACAATTGTATGAAACTTACAATTAAAGTAATTTATTGTAATTATTCTTACATTATTCGTAATTACATGACCAGAATATAATCTAAAAACCAGGGACGTAGTTGGGCCCCCCAAAATTTAAAAAAAAGTTAAATTTTTTAATTTTTTAATTTTTGTTTTATATAAAAATATTGTTGTTTGGGGTTTGGCCCCCCAAGATTTTAAAAAAAAATTTTAGGCCCCCTTATATACAGTGTTTGGCTACGTCCCTGCTAAAAACCATAATTTAAAACTATGAATATTACAAATAAACAATACAATTGTCAAAACTATAACTACGAAGGTCCAAAACATAGGTTATCTTCAAAATTTTTCAACCATTGATTCAACATGGAGTGCGGCAAAGTCCATGAGTAATACCACCAAGCCTATTTCATCCAGAGCTCCATTGGATCAACATCAACAACCAGAACAAATGGGTTATATATGGGGCTTATCCACTACGTGGTCCATTAAAATAGGAAAGAATCAAACGTCACTTTCTGATGGCAGTAAAACACTTCTGGAGATTTCCAGAAATCTAGCAGGTCCCATCCCGCAAAACCTTCGCTTCTGTCCAAACGTCAATTTCTGATGGCAGAAAAACACTTCTGGAGATTTCCAGAAATCTAGAAGGCCCCATACAGCAAAAGCTTAGCTTCTGTCTAGAAATGTCCGAGGATCCCTTTAAGTATCATCGATTACGTCTTCCAATCCGCCGAACATTTTTGCAAAGTTTCGAACGTTAGCTTTCTGTTTTGTTTATTAACAATCTTCAAGTATCTGGGTTGCCCGACAGAAGAAAAGATCAAGATGTCGCTGGCTGTGTCTGATTTGAGCCACTTTATTCCTGCAACACCAGGAAAAGTTTGTGGGGGTTACTTCTGTGGACCTAAAGGAGTAAACTTTGGTTTCACTAACAAGAATCGAAAGGGCATTAAGCCCATTAGAGCAGAAGGCAAAGATAATCTTGATCACCTGGAGAGAACCACCAAGCAGAATCAACAGCCCCAACCCAAGAAAAGAGTTGCCCCAGTTGCTCCAGTAGGTAAATTATCTGCAATCTACTTGTAAAGCTATTTTACGTCTGGATTTCAGGGTTACAATACGTGAAATTTTTTGTGATGGTTAAGTACTTTTGCTGATGAATTCTGGGTTTTGCTTCATTGTCAGGGTTGTGGGACAGATTTCCAACAGCCAGAACAGTGCAGCAAATGATGGAGGCAATGGAGAGAGTGATGGAGGATCCATTTGTCTACTCTGGTGGGTGGCCTTCTCCGTCACCTGTTGAGGGAAGTGGATATAGCAGAGGAAGGACTCCGTGGGAAATAAAGGAAGGAGAAAATGAATACAAGATGAGGTTTGACATGCCTGGAATGACCAAAGAAGATGTGAAGGTATGGGTTGAGGAGAAGATGCTCGTTGTGAGGGCGGAGAAGATGCCAAAGAACAAGGTTAATGGCGGAGAGAATGGGGAGGAAGATGGTGAGGACTGGTCTCCTAAGAGCTATGGAAGATACAGCAGCAGAATTGCTTTGCCTGAAAATATTCAGTTTGACAAGATTAAAGCCGAGGTGAAAGATGGTGTCTTGTATATAACACTTCCGAAAGCTAGTTCCATTGGCGACGTACTTGATATAAATGTTCAATGAGTTTTGATCGAACGGAGGGAGAGTGCAGTTTGGCTGTGTCCAAAGTAGCTTTTGCTTTTCTTTTAGCTTCTTTTCTTAGTCTGTAACGTTTGATCTTAAATTTCCTAAAGTAAAGGGAAATAAATAGATCTTCAAATGTCAAAAATCCTTTAAGAGCTTCCATGTAACAGTTCTGATGACATTTTCCTTAGTCACCTATCAATTAAAGATCTTTGAAATCTAAAATGTCTGGCGTTCTAAAGTTGCAACTTGTTCTTGTTTCATTCACTTGTCTGTACCAACTGCAAACATAGAGCTAGGGCCAATCCTTTTCTCAATTTTCCTTTCTGACATTACGGAGGCAATCCAAATTTATGAGTACTGTTTGCAAACGAATATGATTTGTTTCACATTCTATGAAAACATAAATGGTTAATGGTTTTCTCTAATGTTTCTATTTCTGGACTGCAAAATCTGAACTCATGAGAAATTTATTATCTTGGTGAACTAGGGTGGCCTATTCCTTCATCTCAGCTTTGCAACTCTGACCACTTCCCTTCCTATCTACTGCCTGATTGTTAGAAGTTCAAAGATTCTGGTCTTTTCCCAGGAAGCCATCATCTCTCCTTTCCCTGGAATAATTATCTTGAGCATGGGTTTATCTGGAAACTATAATATATTCTCATTCCTTTTGGTCAACCTAAATATTTACGAGGCAAATGAAAATGTTCAGTGGTTAAATAGTTGCGTGATTTTGGTATGCTGATCTCAAGAGTATAGGGAAATTCTTTGATGGGGACGGGAAGTTATTTAAAGAAAGGACTTTGGAATCTGATGGGCTCGCCCAGTGAAAAAGGCCCTGATCTTATCAACTTAATCAAAATAAAAAAGTCTAGCATCACACGTTTTTTAGGTCCACAGGACACCCTAACATTATAAGTTATTCGGCAATGAGCCCTTTATTCTCTTTAGCTAAGCAGGTCTCAACACAAGCATTGGATGTTGTATAAGCAACATTATGAATACGGTAGTAATATCATAATCGGATTTTTTTTTTGAACCGTAAAGATTGCGCATATTATTAGAATCCATAGTTAAAACGCCATACAAGAAAGAAGGAGGACATATCCCTCACTCAAACCCAAACATAGAATTAGCTGCCCTAGCAATTGTATGAGCAACCTGATTCGCTGGCTTTCTTATAAACGCGAAAGAAAGAAAAGCTATCTCCTAAAGAAGGGCCTTACAATCATGAATAATCATAGTAAAATATGAAGAACCCCTATGCGTAGATGTCAAAAAGTGGGTAACAACTTGACAGTCCGTTTCCACGCATATTGGAAAAAACACTAATGATTTGATCTAACTCAGAGCTTCCCGAAAGCATAACGCTTCGCCTACCTGCGGATCTCCCCAACCTGGAATCGTCATCAATTTACCCGCACAACATTGCCCTTGAGAATTTCGAATAATCATACCAAGACCATAAGAGTCATTTGCCAATAACGCAACATCCACATTACATTTAAAATGGTAAGGAGCTGGAGCCGTCCAACAAATTGAAATGCAAGGAGATCGTGACGTGATGGCCTCAGCTGGAGCTTTGGCCGTCCTCCATTCTGCCAACGCGGTGCGTGCTCTACTAAGCATAACTTGAGGCGTATGAGTACGAGCCTCCCACACAACTTCATTTCTATACATCCACAGGCTCCAAATAAGCATAAATGTCTCCTCTTGGTGAGGTGTTGTATAAGTCGTGACTACACACTCAAGCCATTCATGTAAAGAGGAAACATGTTGCCAGCCCACACTTGACAACAGCCACACCGATTGCACAAAATCACAATTGTAAAAAACATGAAATGTCGTTTCCCCGTTCTTCGCACAAATAGGACATATATCATCCTCCAGCATATGTCTACCTCTTAAGGTGGACCTGCAAGGAAGGATATTACGAACAATACGCCAAATAAGGATTTGAACTTTACCTGGGACGTAGATCTTCCAGATTTTATCCCAAGGGAAGCCATCCTCGCGAAACTGATCATTTGTCATTTTGGTGCTTAGTCTGTACCCTTCCTTGACCTGGTATTCGCCTTTCCTATTTTTTGTCCAAACCCAATCATCCGGAATAGGCGATAAAGACAGTGGAATTTGTAAAATAAGGTCTACATCACGTGGATTAAAGGATAGTCGGATTAATGGCTCATTCCACCGGCCTTCTATCATAAGATCGGCTACCATATTCAGATTTCTATCTTCCATAAATTCCGTCTGAATAGTAGGATCTCCCTCATCCATTAACCAGGAGTCTCGCCATATATTGATGGTAGTTCCGTCCCCCACACACTTCCGGCAACCCTGAATTAAAATGGATCTTGCCTGACATATACTTCGTCAAATCTGACTTGGATTATTGCCTATAGGTGCTGAGAAAAATTCAGAAGTTGGGAAGTATCTGGCTTTTAAGATTTTTGCGGCTAGTGAGTTGGGATATTTTAGTAACCTCCATCCTTGTTTTGCCAGTAGAGCAAGATTAAACTGTCGCAGGTCCCGATATCCAAGACCTCCATAAACTTTGGGGGTTGCAAGATGTTTCCACCTAAGCTACCTGAGACCATTGTTATCTCGCCCTCCATTATGCCAAAAGAAGCTATTCATTACGGTCTCCAATTCTTTACAAATATCAACAAGTAAAAGGAAAAGAGACATGATGTAGTTTGGCATAGCCTGCGCCACTGTGCGCAATAAAACATCCTTTCCTGCCTTTGATAACATTTTTGCCTTCCAACCCTGCAATCTCGTAGACAATTTCTCCACCACGTAATGAAACACCTGTCTTTTATTTTTGCCAATAACAGCTGGCATACCCAAATAACTATGATGACTTTCCTGTTCGTTAACCCCTAAAATCTGACAAACCGAGCGTCGAATTGTCTTCTGTATTAGGAGTAAAAGAGACTCTTGATTTGGAAAGATTGATTTTTTGCCTCGACGCTGTCTCATACATATGTAGACACTCTTTCAGTTGTAAAGCTTCTGCACTTGTAGCCCGCGTAAAGAAAAGAGCATCATCGGCAAAAACAAGATGAGAAACCAGAATCTATTTATTTCTATTAATAGTAATTTTCGCATATTTTGCATATTAACAATGACCATAATTAATATAAAAATATTTTTTAATCACCATATAAATATAAAACTAAGGATAATACAAAATATTTAAAATGTTACAATCTCATCATATAAATAAAGAATAATTACATCAGAACATCAAATACAAAGAACAATAAAGTTTTATGTCTCTATAAGTATTACAACAATAGTTCGTGTTAAAGAACATAATCGACCAAAAGTGAAACCTAAAATAAAAACATTTACAGTTAAAAAATTTATATTTATGTTGAATACATGGAATTTAACATATGCTTCAAATATAAGTTAACTTTTAAAAAGAGAAGAAATGGAAACTTGGAACTTCATTCAATCGAATATTTGCTCAAATTGCTTTGATCTCAATTCTCATTTGTTACAAAATTCCTATCATTGAGAGAAGCTTCATCATCACCATCATTCAATTTTTTTGCATCAAATGACATATCAATACTTTCTTATCTAAGATTATCTTTCAAGTTATTCTCATATATCAAATTTGGTTCTTCAAAAATTCAATATACTAAAAGATCGATATGATGAAGGAAATTTTGATCTACATAAATACTCGTTATGTTAAAATTTTTAGAAAACAAATAAAATAAAATTATTAAGAAATTATATTCAATTTAAGAATAATAATAACATTTTTTTTCAAAGCTTTAAATTATATTGAGCATAAACCAAGATATTCATTCTTTTATGTTTCAATATATTTTTTTAGCAATGGATTGAGGTGGACCAGGGGCTAACCTCGTATTTTTTAAAAGAAATTTAACAAAAGGACATCGTTTTGTGCCTTCACATCGGGCCACGAGCCTAGCCATATTTGTTATCCCTAATTTCTTATCTTGTAATAGATCAATTCAAATATGCTCTAATTCTTTTCACACCCTGCTACACTTACAGATTAATTCGGGATTCAAATTGCAATCCTTTGCAATTTAGGAACACCATTTTTGAATTGGTCCTACCAAATAATTATAAGACAATGAAAGTAACATTATAACAAACTAAAATAATGATTAATTTTTGACAAGTAACACAAGTGAAATATATAGTTGGATTAAAGTTACCTCTTTGACAGATAGCAAAAGGCATCCCAAAATCAACAGAAGTTTTCTCATAAACTTTTATTTATAAGCTTAAGAGTTCTTGCATCATCTTATGAGCAATAATCATTGTTGGAACCCATTACCGGATATCCAACTACTTAGAAAAACCAAACTAAATCAGAGCATTTTCACTCTTGCTCTGATACCATTTATGTTGGAACCCGATCTCGTCGTCGGATCCCAACCGAAAAACGAACGAAAAACGGAAACGGAATGCGAAAGAAAGGCTCGAAATCGAAAGCGAAACGGACCGAAACGAATCGAATCGGATAACAAAGTACGGAAACAAAACG
>JANZXV010000003.1:8476028-8498490 GCA_027576455.1 Erythroxylum roigii
TTATTTATATGTTGAATATTTAAAAATTATTTTTATTTTATATTAATTGTCATTATTATTTATTATTAAGATTTTTGAAAGCATGGTTGATGTAAACAATAAACTCGTAAAGTATACAATACAACTGTATAATATACCAATATAGACTATTTTGCAATTTTTAAAAATTTTAGGGACTATTTCATAGATTTAAAATTTTCCCGAAACGGTACCCGGTACCGGTTAGTTCTGTTCTAGAGTTCAATTCAGTACCGAGCCCGGTACGGTATTCATAACATTGCACCCGATACAATCATTTACATAATTACACTTACGTAATTGCATCACAATTATACACACAATGACATAAGACTACTCTAGACAATTCCCAATTTTTCCTATTTTACATTTTCATCCTATTATCAACTTGATTTTTTGAGTACTATTTGGTACCGCCGATTCCAATCAATACCAAAAATTGATGCCATACCAATAAATATTGTACCATTTAAGTCCAGCTTTGACTCATGCAAGTGGCCGATACTAGCCGGTATCAGCCACTACCAAAGACTGATTCGATACCGGTAAATATTGTACCATTTTTCGGCCATTACCGAAAACTTTGTGTATAAGGCCAGCGTTGACTGATGCAAGTGTCGTCAATTATTGGGGACAGTAGCCGTTACAAAATCGCTATTACAAGACTATATTTGTCTGTCCTATTCACTATCTCATTGGTCGAAATTCAAATTTGTGGGACCAAACTGATTAAGCTAATGTAATAAAAGTTGCAAGAGATTATCTCTCGCGTGCTTGACATGTATATTCATTATCAAAATCAAAGCAAATCAAAGAAGGGAAAGAAAAGGAACTAGACGTTAGAGTCTTGGAGCCTTCCTTAAGCGGCCCTACGCACAACGTGGAGAGAACTGCTCATGAAAAAGACTGGATCTTGCAAGAAGAGAAACGTTCCTGGAGTACAAAAGCAATACACAAGTGAAGAAGAGCAACAAAAGCTGCTTTTCAAAGGCAAAGAAAAACGTCTGCACATAAAAGTTCCTCCATTTTTCTGCAAATATCCCAGTTCAGATTCTCTGTGTCTCTTGCCTGGACATGGAATGGTCCTATTGAGGTAGGAGCCAGAGATTCAAGCTTGAGAGTGAAAAGGGTCACTGAATCTTTTAAGTGGTTCTTCATAAGAGTATTCCAGATGTTGTGATGAACACATACTAACGTAAGATATTGCTGCTGCTACTATTTTCAACCAAAGAACATCAACTGAAGAGAAAAGGGTTCTAAAGAGACGATCTTTTGGACATTCGCTGTTTTTTTTCCTGTATAAAGCACTCAAAAATGGGTGAACCAGCTTGTCTTCGGAGATCTTTCTCTCATCCGTCAAGCGCGTCTCGTGAAGCCAAAGAGGTCAGTGCATAACACTTTCTTGCCTCCTGTTCTGATCTTTCGATCTTCAATTGATAGGTATTTGATGCTCTCTTCCTCGAGCTTCCAACTTCGGTGGTTTCACCTTTATGGCTTTTTAAGCTACTTGGACAATCTCTAAATACAAATTCACAACTTTTGAGTTCTTGATTATGCCCACTGCTCTTGTAGGGCGCTGACCTCCATTTAGTTTCAGTTTCTCCCAAGAATCGTTGATATAAATAGATGATTCTTTGGGTCTTCTTGTGATTTGCAGGTTCTAATGTTTCCCTTTAACATAGTTTCTTGGAAAATGATCTTCATTTTGGAAAATTCCATCTCTCGCTTCATAATTTGTTAAAAGAAGTGCTGAGCTTATCTTGCTAGTTAATTGTTTCAACACTACAGTGAGGATCAATTTGATCAGGTTTTAATTGGTAATTTTTATGTCTAAAGCACGATTACATACAAGCTTTCAATTTCATATTTCAGTCGTGTTTATTTTTAGTTCTTATATGGACGATCAACTCGTATCCAATTATGGAACGAATTGTCATTAGTTTCTTGTTTAGATTCTGATATTATTCAAAATTAATGAAGTCTCTGAGCCAATACCTTTAAATCACAGGGTGATCCACTTCGAGCTTTAACTGAATCAATCTCATTTGGGAGATTTATGTCAGAATCTTTGGCTTGGGAGAAATGGTCGACTTTCTCTCACAACCGCTATTTAGAAGAAGTTGAGCAGTTTTCCAAGCCAGGATCTGTTGCTCAGATGAAAGCTTATTTTGAAGCCCATTACAAAAGGAGGGCTGCCATGAAAGCTTCAACCTTGCTGGAGCAACCAAATGTTGTGGCTAATAATGTATCTGAAGCAGAGCCAACAAGCACAGTCCACAACGATTCTGCTTCAGATAATGAATCTGCTAAAGCAACCAGTTGTAATGAACAGCAAGATACGAGTCTCATGGAAGCAAATTGTCCAAATAGTCAAAGGCTCAATGCAGAAAATGAGCAGATCGAAAGAAGTGAAAAGTGTGTAGAACAAAATGGTGTGGTAGCAAGTCCTACTGAAGTAAAGAAAATAAACCAGCTTGAGATAGCTCAAAACAGTGACAAGATCACGCCGACATCAGAATACAAATTGCCTGAAAAGGTAAGATCTTGATGTAAGCATATTTTGCTCAAATATTTTGTTAATAATCTTTTTTATTACCCTTCTATTCAGAAAACTGCTGAGAAGGAGAATCTGGCAGCGGTGCCAACAAATAAGAGACGAGTGAATTCTTCAGGGAAGTCATCCAATCATAGTAAAGCATCCAAGTTGCCGAAGCCGTCCACCAGCCACGTCAGCTCTCTGCAGCCAAGAGCTGGAGAAATTGTGTCTCAAAGCAGTAAGAAGTCTGCTGGAGACTTGTTTCACAAAAAGGGAGCGACTCCAACATCTGTTCATATGTCCATCAATTTTGGTTCAAGCTCAGAACAAAACAGAAAAAGTTCTCTCAGAATGTCAAGAGAAAGTAGAACTACTCAACAAAATTCAACTAAGGTAACTGCATTAAATCTGTCTGTCACATACACACACGCGCGCAGAAAACAAAAACTGTCTCCTGGATCAGTTACTATCCCTTGAAAATTGTCAATTTATGTACTAACTTGCACAATAGCAGACATCTGTTTCTGAGGTATCAAAGATTATTCCTTCAGCATTTCGGCCATCAGAAGACAGAAGGTAACTTTTTTTGCTACAATTATAGGTGGTTAAGGCTATCTCAGATTATGCATCACCTGACATATATGAATCATCTTGCAGAAAGAAGTCACTACTCAATAAATCAGTTTCGGCAGCTACTCTAGCAAGCACCATCTTGCAGGCCGTTGGTGCAGAGTAAGAACTTGGTTATGATTTCCTTGTTGGTTAAAATCTATGTTATACATTGTACTGAGAATTTGAAAACATGATTATGTAATCATTTACACACATAAACACATAGATATATAAAGTACAAAGTAGTTTTTGGTTGGAGAAGCTTAAAATCCATATTTCAGATTTTTTTTTTTCCCCTTAAAACTACTTATATTGCAGCCGCATCAAATCACCTAGTGCAAGTGGAAGCAAAACACGAACTCCACTTACCCCCTCCCCTTTCAACTTGAGATGTGAAGAAAGAGCAGCTAGACGTAAAGAGGCAAGATGGGCTCTGTAATTCTTTAAATCGTTCCTTCTGTATAAACATGGGATGATCTTAATGCGTTGTTTTCGTATGCTAGTTCTTTAAAAAGCTGGAAGAGAAAAACAATGCGAGGGAAGCAGAGCAAATGCACCCCCAAGTAAGATTGAAGTTTGATTCTTATACAATAATCGTAATGATATGATGAGGCGATGCCTTTGAATGCTGAAAATCGTAGAGGTCCCATATCTTCTCTTGATAGTATCAGAAGTAATCAGATAGGAGCAAAGAGTTTGCATGAAATCTACATACTGTTAACACTTGAGAACATCATGTCACTAACAGCAAAAATCGTGTTTTTGTTACTTGTTTGATGAGTCTATGTGGAATAAGATCTTTTTTATTGTCACTGCGCAGGAGAAAGCAGAGAATGATGTTGAGAAGAGGAAACCCAGAACGGATTTCAGATCAAAACCAAGTGACAATTTGCAATCCGGGTTACAATCCCCAAGTACCCAAAACAAAAAGGTATGGCTCTGGCATTATGCATGACATTTCTGTAGAGTCCTTCAGTAATTAAGAGAGGGTTCTGATAAGTATTGAAATTCACAAGAATTGAGTTCCCTAAACATGGAACTCGCCTAGTAAGAAGCCGATATCTTTTGTGGTACTATTCCAAGCTTCCATAGGCTGCTTGTGAATGAAAATGTTGATTACATTTTGACATTCTTGCAGCTGCCATTACCAAGACCTCGATCACCAAAATTTGGAAGGAAGCCAGCTTCCGATGTGGTCCAAGAAAAAGGCTTTCGTCTTCTTCGGAGACCTGCTGCCAATGACGAAAAATCAGATCTTCATACAAAATCTAGCCAGAGTATGGCTCGTTCTATCACTTTGATCTCGAAGAAGAAAGCACATGAGAATGCTTCTCCAAATATTGAACGTTGAGCTACTCATAGAAGCATGTTATTTCAGGCAAAGCCTCGAGACACGGGTTATTACTATTACAAGAATGGACCAATTTTATACTGATTGTGCTGTGGAGATTAAATTTTGTAATTACACATTATAGAGGAGAATAAAACCTGTGATGAAGCTGGGAGTCGAAGAGTTTTCGTGAGAGCTGCCCTGGAAAGCAGCCGTGGTCCTTCATGGCTCTTCATGCATGGATGTACTTACAAAATTATTATATTGATGCTAAATCCTAGTTATTGTCTTCCAGACCTAGTGTGCAAAGAAAGGTATGCTGAATGTAAGTTCATCATTATTTGAACAATCAAGATTATGAATTTCAAAGGTTAAGGCCAAAAGATGTCAACCTGGGTATTCTTTTATGATGCTTGACAACTGAATGTTGAGGAAAAAAGAGATAAAAGATGATCCTGCAGCTATAATCATAGTGTCAAATCTGTAAGAGGCATCACATGCTCAATCTGTTACTGATAAACAAAACAGTAACAGAAACATAAATATGCAACAGTAATAGTGCATTAGTCCCATGGTATAGAAACTAGAAGCAAAAGATTATACATCCACAGACCAAATTGATCAGAATGGATTCTCATTCCGTAGAGTCCAGAAACTATCATTGATCATCCAAAAGAAGCAGCCAATGCCTCTCTACTGAATATGCACGGAGACAAGCAAAGTCATGCTATAAATAAACTTTGATCTATCACACAATATTCTGTTGGGTCTGAAGAATTAACATAGTCAAACTTGAGTGCATCATACAAGTGGATTGGAACTTCCCCAATGAGAGCTGGATCACGGGACTCAGAAAAGCCAATGTTCTGGAGTCCCAGATTCACGGCACAACAATCATCTTGAATCCAGGACACTTGCAAGTCATCACTTGAGGCTCCAAAAAGGGGCGCTCCCCAATCTACACATCTTTGGGAAGATTCCAAGTCAGCAAAACAATTCAGGTTGAAACCCTGGTTCTTCATACTTGGTGCTTGTGAGGAAATTGGCTCATTGTCCATGTAATTTAGCACGAAGGCAGAGGTTTGCGATTGGCTGGAGTTGATACCAGTGTCCGAAGAACTTACTAGGTTCACATTTCTCTTGCACTCATTACCCAAACTTGTGAGAGATGCCCCCCACTTGATATCTTTTGGAACGGGTTCCAATTTTGTCATGCAGCCTAGATTGAAATCAGATTTCTTACCACTTGGTGGGTTAGCAGAAATGGACTCTATAGCTTGATTACTTTCAATGCACGTCTTGGCTTGAAGAGGGCTGGAATTAACTGCAAAACCTAATTTGCTCACATGGCTGACATTACTCCTATGTTCACATAAAGGCTTAGTTGTCTCAGTGCCACTTACATCTCTTTCCTTTGTACAAATCCCAGAGTCAACTGGTAGAGCTTGCTGTATAAAATCAGCTTTCATTTGCAACCGCTGACCAGGTATTGGTAGTTCTTTTAATCCATCATCTAGACAAGATGGGTTATGTTCTTGTTTCAGCTGAATCTCTGGAATTGCACACCATGAATATCGTGATGTGAACGTGCGATCACAGGCTGCTAAATTTACTCCTGGTTCCCAAGGCTTTAGAGAATGACCAAATTCCTTTTGTGAACTCCGGGGCTTACATAGCTCACTGACATCAATAGTTGGACTATGTTTGCTTTCTGATGAAGGAATTGAGCCAATTCCCTTTCGGTCAAATTCACTGCCTCTAGGATCCACATTCTGGACAATTTTGGCATGGCCCAAAAATCCATATGTGTTCTTTGGAGCATCATTATACTGCATGTTTATCAAGTTCTGAATGCCAATACTTCCAGCAGCATCTCTTATAGGTGACTCCGAATGCTTTCTCACACAACCTGAGGATTTTATGTCGTTCTCCTTCTGCAATCTGCTTAAATAGAGTCGATATTTCTGCAAAGGGGAAAAACTGTTCAGTGCGAACACATTTCTCATTAAGAATAAAGAAACCTTAATACAATATGAGAACATGGACATTCCATAGTGTCTTGACTCATGCTTCTCAATAGATACCTGCAAGTGGCTAGCAACATTTTCTCTTGTCAACCGTGGAACATTCATCAAGTCCAGAATTTTCTTTGGACCAACCTCTGCCAAAGAAACATTACATATCACGACTCTGTAGAAACATGATAATTATGTGGGCTATTTCATTGGAAGCCACATTAGTGATAGACATATGTTAAGAGACCAAGTGATACTTACTATCAAATCCAATCTGATTGACAGCTCTAACAAATTTCTGATGGAGGTCAACTGACCAAACAACTCTAGCTCTCTTAGCAGAAGAATTTTCTGCAACCTCTTTATCATCATGCTTCTTTTCAACATCTTTTCTTTTCCTCAATGAAACCGCATCATCTCCACATAGCAATTGCCCGTCATCAGACATATCGGACAAATTTCTGCTCATTTGAATAGTTTCTATACCTTCAAGACTCTCAATATCTCTTACTTCATGTATCTTCTTTCTGAATACATGTTGCCATATATTCCGTAGTTCTTTCATTCGTATAGGCTTGAGAAGATAGTCACATGCCCCATGCTGAACGCCTTTCATTACCCTACTTGTTTCTCCATCAACTGACATCACTGTATAGAGCCATAAATCAATGGGGTTAGAAGCAAGGTTTACGCCAAGAGGAAGATAGAAAGACAAACAAGATATTCTTTTCTTTAAGCCAGGGTGGTAGATGGAGGAGGTATTCAAATAGTTATCAAGGAATAAGGGAAAAGAACTAACTAATGACAGGAAGATCCATCTCCAGTCCAACATGCTCTAGAAGTTTGAAACCATCCATGTCAGGCATGTTCACATCACTGATTACGATGTCATAACCATCTTTCCTCTCTCGAAGCAAGTTCAGAGCATCTCTTGCTAGACCACAAGTGGTCACTGGAAAGCACAAAACCCATATGTCCCAAAGAGTAATGTCAGAAACTCAAGGTCGAAAAAGATGAAATTGTGAACCTGAATATATAGTTGCAAAGTGTGTATAATACACCAATTAGCAAAATCATATTTATACAAGATTGGTTGGCTTTGAATCATTTAGACTTGGGGTTAGGAGTTAGGACAAGCTCTAACTCTGGAATCTGCTTGTAGTTTAGAATTAGAAGTTCAATGCTTTTTTTCTTATTTGTTAAAGGAATAAATATAGTTAGTTTTCCAGAAATTTCAATTCCTATGGTAGGGATACAAATTCAAAGAACTCAATTCCTCTAAAATTCCTTACAATTTTCTGCAAACATGGACAATAGAACTGCAATTCTAATTAGAACCACAATTAGAATTCCAATTCCATGATCTAAATGTACCATCTTTTCAAGTCTAAAGTATTAAAAATCTATATGAAACTTGGTTCTGTATAGAAGTCAATTTAGCCGGTTGGTGGAGAAATTTGGATGGGCTTTTATAAAGCTAGGTACAAATTACATGTAGCATCTTCTGTTAAAAGCTGGCCACAAATAGCAAGGGAGATACCTACAAAGAGTGAATCAAGGGAGAAATCAGTTTCTCATCTTGAACCTTGTAAGCTGGAACTCTTATGGGAGAAGTTTGGATAGCAGGTGACTGAATATGGAGACACTAATCCACAAATTCACATCATGACAGGCCTCTAGACAACGATTCCCAGTTCCAAGTCTCTACTATAATTAACCCATGCCTCCCTTACGAGACGTAAATTATAGAACACATACAACTAACCTACAAAAGGCTAAAGAGTCACAGTAACAGAGAAATGCAAATTAAGCTTTCTTAACTCCACACGAGGACCTTCAAAGTTAGAATTCTATACTGAATTAAACCCATTTACAGTTCCTGAAAAATAAATAGTATTCTGTTCACTAACTTAGAAGAAAAATCCCAAAAATTATTTCAGACCTGTCAGCAACAAGAACGGTATATGGCACCATATAACTGAGCATCATTTCCTACAGTTCCGTTTCCCCCATGTACTTATGGAACAAAGTTTGAAACTTCATATGCACTTGTTCCGACGGCGTTAAGGTAATCAAATCAGAAGCAAACAATATAAAGTAGAAACCATATAAATATATTTACTAGGCAGTAAAGCCATCTTAAGAACCAATACTTAAAAATCCAAAATTTACAAACTAAAAGTGAATTAATATAAGGCAGACTGGAGAAACCAAGGAAAAAATAAATCATAAACCAAGTATTATAGCGAAAGGAAGCAACTTTAACCGAGCAGTAATGAGCTGCAAGAAACATAGAATAGTAGTGGAAGAAACTGAACCTTCGTAAGAGCATTTTTTGAGCATCTTTTCAAGGATTTTCAACCACGTGGGGTCATCATCGACAACAAGAACACGGAGACCGGCGGGAAACGCCTCGCTTCTAGGAGAAGAGAAACCATTTTCCATCATGGTAAGCACCGAATCAAGCTCAAGAGACAAGACAAGGACACAGTATCTGCTGGCAAGTTAGAGAAAGCGAAGAGAAGCGCAGAGGGTCTTAGTCTTAACTGTTAACAGAAGCAGCTTGTGAGGATCTTTAAAAGAAAAGGGCAGAAAAAGAAATGGTTTTTGTTCAATTGTTTATTGTTTTGGTTTGTGTTTGAACAAAAAGAAAGCAAAGAACGAATCTTGACACTGGTTAGCTAATGTTCACCGTAGCTTTCTTCACCCTTTAACCCGGGCAAACCGGTGGTCCTTTCGGTTTAGCAACCTTTGCTATCACTCACCGCAGGTTAAAAACACAGGGGAATAAGACCAAATGGGAATGGGATATTGTCACTTTATCAAATTGCAGATAGAATCATGTTTGTTAGTAGACAGCACATTGTGAGGAAAAGGGTATCTCTTTGGACTGTTCTCTTTATCTGGCAATGTCACAGGAAAATGGTCATTTTTCAACCCTCTCAGGTTATCCCGGAACTCCCCAGTTGGATCCCAAGTCCAACCACAACTAGGACGACGTATTTTGTCCACATCCAACTTACAGTACCAACTTAAGACTAAAATAGGACAAACTTGATTGCACTTGATCGATATTGGTTTCTATTTTTGACCCTCTTGGTCGCCTGCCTCTCCTTTTACCCTACAACACTCCATATGCCACCCATGTATATACCTTTTGATACTTTGAGTATTGCTAAGTATGAATTCGGGCAAAAATTATAAACTGCGATCAAGAACCAGGGAGACAAGAAATGGTAGAAAGTAGAAGCTTTCTAAGTGTTTCTTTCTCCTTTATGTTAAGTTTTGGCCATTTGTGTTCCCTTAATTGGACAATGAGCCGCCAAAGTAACATAGAGAAGCAGAAAATTAACACCCAGAAAGTGCGTAAAAAACATCGATTTACTAAACCTTCATGTTGAAGAATTTCAAGATTCCTTGTCATATACTTTAATCTGCAATTTGATAAACTCATTTACCAGTGAATTCTGGAACTTAAATCTCCTATAGCAGGAGCGAAATCTTGCTATATGCATGCACCTGAACCATCTCTCGCAGAACGAGGAGTTGGCATGAAACCGTTGGTTCTTACCTGCTAAGATCTTAACCAAACTTAATTACAAGATTAAGATATTAACTATACTTTTTCTCATCCTTCCTTTTGGCTTCTTTTCATTGCATCAAATTATGCACAAATGGCATGTGTTCAAGCTAGTAAAGCAAAGTGTTGATCACCAATCTTCCCAGCTTCTTTATCTCACTTTTTTTTTAAGATCATCCCATCTTTCTTTATCTTATTTATTGTGACATTACTCTTATTTATTGATAGTGGAAAGATGGAGACCTTAGATTCTCAATAATTCCTTTAACTATAATCATTCCCTTGTACGTACTTGAGAAAGATGGAAAGTAAGGTTCTGCTTATTAGTTCCTATTTTATTTTATAGTCCAATGATATGAAGCACATGATACAAGGACAAGTGCAGCCTAACTGCCTAAGAGTTCCCCTTTGGAATAAGTATTCGAATACTAAAAGCTTCAGTGTCAGAATTCCATTTTTCGAGGGACGAAACATTCTTGGCAGATCGAGTGGAACATTGGATAAGTTCTGTCCTATTAAGTTTATTCTGGACCATGGTTCCCACGCCTTGTTAAAGCCTGAAAACACTCTTTAAATCAAATGTAAATTTTGATTACAGTTTTTGGCATACCATTCATTGATTTTGTGGTAATGGCCTCTCTCCAAATGGAAGATGTTAATCGAATGATATCATATTAATTTGGACTATAAGCAAACCACAAGCTAAAAAAGAAGAAACAAAGCATTAACCAGTGGGATAAAGGATAATCTGTTGAGAATTAATTCAAATTTTAGAATTGTTTAAATTCTTTTAGAATAGGTCTTAGATTATCTTAGAATAAGTCTTAGATTATCTTTAATCTTTTCTTATAAGCAAGATTTGATGGCTGAAAAATCTATTTTAGTTGTTTATATTTTGTCTTTATAAGGCAATCACTTTTAATAATAAAAGTATACGAGCGTTACGTATTGTTTAAACTTTATCTTATCCTATCTAATTCATCTTCTTTTTCTTTAAATTCCAACATGGTATCAGAGCCATAGATCCTTGAGGGACTGTGAGATTGAGTGAAAAAAAATTCTTCCAATGGCTGCTAGCAATCCAGCTATTCTCCTACTCCCAAATTTCAATGGTAAAAACTATCAAGTATGGGTTGTCAAGATGAAAGCTCATTTAAGAGGTCTCGGCTTATGGCAATGGGTGGAAGAAGAAAGGGAATTACCAGCCTTGGAAAATAATCCAACACTAAATCAAATAAGAGCTCATTAAGAAGAAGCAGCAAAAGGCCCAAGAGTGTTATCTATTATTTTCTCTACAATTTCAGAATCAGTTTTCACAAGAATTATGACTTGTGAAACAGCTAAAAAAGCTTGGGATATGCTGAAAGAATTATATCAAGGCAATGAAAGAATGAAGAAGATGCAAGTTTTAAATCTCAAAAGAGATTTTGTAACTTTGAGCATGAAAGAACATGAGAGCATACAAGAATATTCTAATCGATTGATGACTTTGGTGAACAAAATATGGCTATTAGAGGAGGATCTATCCGAGAGCAAAATTGTAGAAAAAAATTTTATAAGTTTGCCTGAAAATTTTGAGGCAAAAATTTCATCTGTTGAAGATTCAAGAGATATTAATGATTTAACTTTATCCGAATTGATTAATGCTTTGCAGGCACAAGAGCAAAGAAGAGCCATGCGGAAAGTTGAAACTGAGCAAATCGATGAAAGAGCTCTTCTAGCCAAATCGTCAAAAGGAAAAGCTACATTTCTTCAATGTGATCATTGCAAGAAACGGGGGCATGAAGAGAAAGATTGTTGGCATAAGGAAAAACCTCAATGTTTCAACTGTAACAAATTTGGACACTTACAGAAAAATTGCAGACTGAAAAAGGAGCAAGCAAATATGGTGGAGTTGGTTGGTGAATAAACTCTTTTTTTAGAGTTAGTGAGATGTGCACCAAGATGTTTTTGGAGAGACATGCTCCAATGATTATAGGTTGGTGAGAAGGACATCAACAAAATGATGAGATATACATCAATAGGTAAAGAGAAGTGCTTCACAAAATATTCTAAAGACGACCAAAGTTTTCAATTTGTTTCCTAAACTGAATTTTGCAGAGTTCAGTTTAAGGGAAGGTGTTAAGAATTAGTTTGACTTATGTCACATGTTTAGCAAAGTTATTTAGTTGTCCAAGTCTTTAGGAAGTCAGTAAATTGTTGCTAAGTTGTTGAGTCATGGTAGTAGTAGTGGGTAGTTTTTATTAATGATTTTGTGACCCATGTTGTCCACTTTACGTAAGCCTTATATAAGGCCTTATTCTGATGATTTAATTTAAGTATATGAGTTAATATCATTTCCTTTTATCTCATTGTTCTCATCTTCTCTGCTCACTCTTCTTTTTATCGTTTATGTTCAAAAAATTCCAACAAACAATTTTAAAAAAGCTAGAATCTTTTATTAAATTAAGAAATCAATTCAAGATATAAAGTTATAGGGTCCATTCCACCTAGATAAATATCTCAATTAGTTCATGATAAAGTAAAGAAAATCTATAATAAGCAATAAAAAAACTAAAAGCTAAAGGAAACATATTCACAATTTTTTGAGTCTTTGAAGTTCTTGATGATTCTTGATGTATTTCTTATTTCTTCTCCAATGTTGCTCTTCTCTTAAAATTTTCTTATTCTCAAGCAAATCAATTTCATTACTCTTAACTTAAATAGAAAGTTGTTGACAGTTTTATATTGAAAACTTTCAATACTGCAAGTATACAAATCATATCTTATAGTATAAAAGATATCGTTCTCATGAGGACTATATAGTCACCCAAAAATTCTTGTAAAGTTTGTTTAAGGTAAACAATAAGATGATTAATAAAAAAATTAAACTAAAAATAAAGAATTAATGAATAAACTATATATAACTATTTATTAGGCAGTATTAAAATTGGTTGATTGATTAATAATGAAAGCTATGAATTACTTCCATCCTTATTTATTTTCCCTTTACCTTCTTGATTTAATCACACTTGGTCCTAGATATCTTATAGTTATGATTATCCTTTCTCGAGATCTAGTCAAGTAATCTCAATTGAAATATATAAAAGTTGAGTTGCAATCTCTCAATCGCTCAAAACTACTCCTAACTACTTAATTGGATTTGAAGCAATCAATTCAATCTCTTGATCTAAATTGATTATAAAATGATAACATCACAAGCATATTCATTATATCAAAAATATAAAGTTTAACAAATAATTCAAGAGTAATTCCTAAAAGAAGGAATTTAGCAATCCATAGATGTAACTAAATATCCAAATCTAATCATCATAAATATTTAACAATATAAGGATATAACAAAAGAGTTTAGAACAAAATATGGAATCTTCTTTTCTTTTCCTTAGGCTAGAAAATTTATTGCCCCTTTTTGTGTTTCTTCTTCGTTTTTAGGTGTCTATGATGGGTCCTAATTGCTTCTTTTTAAATTCAATTACCTTTTAACTTTTGAACCTTTAATAATATCCTTATATAGCAATAAATTCCAATTTCTAGGATATATACGAGCACTTACATGGTCATATAGATGATTGTGTATCTTTAAAAATAGCTCAATTCACAACAAAAGTTTACATGGGCAATATACACAGTTGTGTATGTTAACTTGCATGGGCGTGAAACTTTACATAGGTAGGAATTGAGTCTTTGAAGCTCCACACGTTCAAGGTTACTTACATGGTCACTATATATGACTATGTATCTCTAATATTACTTCAATTCTTCCATTTTATGCTACATTTTCACCCGAATACTTCCCCTCTTTGTCTATAAAGGTAATTATCATCTAAAACATAAGTGAAGCAAAATAAGTACCAAAAATACTATAAAACTCTTAAATAACGAGCAAAGAAACACTAAAATATAAGTATATAAATGTGATCAATTAATCATTTATCAAACATTCCTACACTTAAATCTTTGCTTATCATCAAGCAAATCATAATCTAAATCATCAAATGTATGAACATTCATCCCTTGTTGACCTTAACCTAGATCGTCATATCATATCAATCAAAGTAACATACAATTAGATTCAAGATATCCTAAAATCAACCTTTATAAGTCAATATTAATAACAATCACATAGATAATCTTTTTGAAATCAAAAGTACAAAATTTTATACTGTCACCAAGAATTCACTCAATACTCTCAAAGTGTTTAAGGGGGAAAGTGTAAGGACTCTAAAATTAATATAAAGAAGAATTATTAACCATAAGCTTGCTATAAGGTTTTAAGGAGGAAAGTGTAGAAACAAAAATCAAAAGGTTTGTTATAAGTTTTTAGTGAGGCTTAGGTAAAGGTATGATAACGATAATAAAAGGGTGATAACATTGAAAGAAATTTATGAAAACAAAATTACATGCAAATTAGTTTTTCATAATATAGGTCCTTCATACCATAATTCCATCGATACAATAACTAAAATTATTTTTTATTATGCTCGCACCATATTATTTATATATTTTTATTTTATTTTATTTATTGAGCATTCACCATGTACCAACAATAAAGCAATATTAGACCTTTTTCTAAAATTCTTCAATATAATCCATGTTCAAACAAGCAATTAAATGTAAATCCTTCAAGATTCAATAATAAAAAGGCTTTCAAGAAAATTAAGGTAAAAAATAATAATGTGATTATATTCAATGAAAAGATTAAGTCTCAAAGTGGTTACTCCTAAGAGATAAAATATGATAGTAGGATAATAATCAAGATAATATGCTAGAGAAAGGTTTAGTCTCAATGCCTTTATCATTTCAATGCTTTTATATGAATAATAAAATAAGTTTTACAATTATCCAACTTTGCATGATAATACACATGAAAGAATAAAAGATCCTTAACTAACTATGTATTTGCTCTTTAACCCCAAAAGTTCACAAAAAAGTCTTGTGTATAAATAATAAGAAATTTTCATTCAAATTAATTATCTCAATTATTACTAAAAATATGACTTATGAAAACAAGTCTATTCTAACTTTCATCATTTTACATACTAATTCAATTCAATAATTAATAATGATCTAAAATAATGTGGATAGATTTTAACTAAATCAGGATCTCAGTTAATAAGAAATAATAAAAAAGATTATAACAAACTTAAGACATTTGAAGCCCCTTCCCCATATTTAAAATTGTACATTGTCCCTAATGTACACAATTAAAGCAGAAAAATAATAATAAAACACAAAAAATGAGAAAGGTGTGATTGATACTTCCTTAAATAATAATCCTAAATTGGAGGAAGATCCATCCTACATTATATACATCCAGCTTTGCAAAATATAAACAAAAAAGGATAAAAAAGATAAAAGAAAATAATAATAAGTTAATAAATAATTCGTTGAAATAAAAATAACAGAACATGAATTAACATTACATTAACGTTTAAACAAAATAAAATAATAAGAAAAATACACCAATAATAAAAGAAAGAAAAGAAAAAACAAAACACAACATCCATCAGCCCCTTGGTGAGTCCAGCATATCTGTCGTCATTGGATCCTCAGGTCTCGGAGCCTCATACTGCTGCAAAGCTAAAGACAAAGCGATCGCTTTAGATGGTGGAGGTGGGATGAATATCCCAAGATGTGCTGCCATCTGCACCAAGACCTCCTCCATCCATTTATCATGATCTTCTTTCCTCTGGGCCTACTTTGTCAATGCCTCCTCCATCCATCTGTCATGGGCTTTTATCCTCTTAACTTGCTCCATCAATGCTTCTTGTTATGCTTGAATAGTGCGTTGAACACCCAAATTTTGTCCTATATGCATCTATAATTGAGCTATCTTCGATTGGTTCTAGTGTCCTGATGATGTCGATACCTTTGGCGATTCTGCGCTAGCCTTCTTTTATACTATTCCTCCCATTTGGAATGGCGGTAAGCTCTGTCGTGGTGGCTGTTCAACTATATTAGGATAATCCTTGTCTGCTCCCAATGTGGCCTACTCATTTGGAACCCTAAGTAGGTGATATTTATCTTTTAATGGTCCCTGCCTCTTGCGTACCATGTGCATATTTTTGATAACATCCAAATTTATTGCTACTATAGTACTAACTAACAGCATATGCGGTAACCTCCTAAAGACTCCGATCCTCTATGCTAGTTGTGTTATAAAAGGCCTTATGCATATGATTCTTACCTTCCTCTCTTCACTCTAAAGCCTGAAGAATTAGGCTAAGGAATACCCTAAATGAATTAGTGTCCACTTGCTCATGTTCTACAAATAAAAGACTTCTAAGCTTTTGATGACTCCAAAATTGTCTCCCTGCCTACTCAAACTATCTCAGAATTCCATGAACGTATCTGAGTGTAGGGTGTCAAAGTGTTGATGCTTTAAGTTTGCTGGGGTCGTACTCATCCTCTGTGCTAATAATATGCTAGAAATGTCGAGGAGACATCTCATATAGAAAGTCAATCCATAGTGCTACGTAGTCTTGTGTCCCTACAACCTTTTGGTCGTAAAGACCCATCATTACGAAAAACTCCAAATAATTCATCTAGACCATCTCCCCTAACATACAGAATTGGATCATGCTTGATCAGTTCCAATCCTATCGACCTTTCTCCTCGAAGAATATGGAGAGCACCTTGAGCATAAGCTCCCAATATGAGGACTCCACGATCTCGAGTAGAGAGACCATGTTCCAATATTGATTAAGTCCTGAATTGCTTGGACAAGCCGATCTGTTCCTACTCCTCCCAATTAATGCATGTTTCGATTCCAAATTTCTTTTCATTGAGCCTTTGGTATTGCTCCTCTTAGGCTTCGACATTGAAGAGTAACATATTGGGTTGCTCTGGTGGCTAGACTACATTGTCTCACTCTTGTTGTTGGTGGCATCACTCATGTCTTTAAAAGACCCTTCTTCTTACTACCTCTTCCATAGTACCTCCTTTGCTCTTTGTTGTCCCATCATTGTGCCTAAAACTTAAAGTAAGGTGAAAAAATAACAGATAAAAAATACAAAGAATAGAGGTTCCCCACAACTAGTTTGTATGCTCACTAAGTTATATAATTGTGGAAACACACAATTAAAAATAAACATAAACATATAAGAAAACCAAACAAAATTGTATAAAATAAATAAATAAATAATAGGAAAATAAAAATTAGAAAATTAAACAATAAGCGAAATTAATCACAAAATTAAAATTAAAATGAAAGAAGCTAACATTGAAATAAATCTAACCATGCAATTATGAATCAAAACCTAAAATTGAGTATAATGTACCTAATTTAACAACTACCCAAAATTAACAAAATAAAACATATAATTCATGCAAAATTCAAAATTGAAAAAAAAAATCTAGTAAACAACTTAGATTAATTATAAAACAACGAATTAATCCTATTGCAAACAAAATCATCACAATTCAACATTTAGTGAGCAAAATCACATACCTAATTCAAATGTCATCGAATTCTTATACTATCCATTACATTAAACCAAAAAATCATATGGGAAAGGGTAAAAGTTACCAAAATCAAGCACAAAATCAATGAAAATAAAACTAAATTGCAAACAACACTAAACCTAGTAGGGGTGAAAATCCCTAAAAATTGCAAACTTTCCAAAAATTCAAGCACAAAACAAGTAAAATCAATGAAATAACTTAATTGGGTGTCGCAATTTGAGTAGAAAAACACTAAATTAGGTGGAAAGTTGAGAGAGTGCAATGGTGGGTGGCGGAAAAAAATGAGAGAAACTGAAGAGAATGGGTCTTTTAAATAACTGATACAAACTTAAATGGTTGGCTATATGGTTGTGTAACTAACCATGTAAGTCATAAACTCATTAAAAATCAAGGGACATGAGCATCTAAATGTTTACAGACTTACACAATGTACATGATCACACAAGCGTGTCTAACGAGTGTGTATCTCTCTATAAACATGTGTGATTTTTTTTAAAAGATCTAGATTGTACACGACTATGTCCAAAGATCGCGTAGGTCTTTGTGACCATGTATACCATAAAAAATAGCTAGAAAAACTTAAAAATTGGTCAATCAAATTTATTAAACTTTAAGACGTATACCATAAACATGAAATTATGTAAAATCAATGAGATGCTTTATATCCTAAAATAAAACATATCAAAAATCAATAAAATCCTATGCTAACAAAACAATTTAAACAAAAAGAAATAAAAATTAAACCTATCATAATTCTTAGGTTCCCTCTCAAATAGCACTTCTTTAATGTCTTTAGCTCGACGTATGATAGGTATAAAACTTAGTATGCTTTCTAGAGGTTTAAATGTGTTGTTAAGTGTATAATTAGATGATAATCACATATTTAAGACTTAGAATTGTGTTTTTGTTAGTTTTTTTATGTGTTTTAATTGTTTGGTTGTTTTAAAGCAAGGATTTGATCTTAATTTTATATTTCAAGTGTTGTTTGACGTTTGTTAGTGAGTAAAAACCGAAAAATTGAAGGAAAGATGCAAAAAACCTTGAAGAATAGGGAGATGCATGATCGTGCATGAGCAGCTGGTGCATGAGATGAGCTTGTATCATGATCGGACAAAGAACATAGATAGGATGCATAACTATGCATGGGCATAGTGTTTCCAGCATGCAAAATTTTGTATTCTTGACATTTTGGCTATTTTTGGAACCAAATTAAGTGGGAAAGCTTTAGAAAGAACCCATGAAGCCTTAAGAAGTATTTAAGGAAAAGAGAAACACCAAAAAGGAGGCGGCACATTAGAATCAAAGAGATTAAGTGGAGACATCAAGATTAACTCCAAAATTTTCAAATCAAGACGTAAAGCTGTTTTCTTTCTTTTCTCTTCTTATATTTCATTTGTTTTGGATGGTAATTTGGATGAGTGGATGTTAAACATGACTATGGATTTCTAAACCCATACTAAGGATTATTCTTGACCTATTTTGTTAAACTTTATTCTTGTTGAATTCAATATATATTAATATTTTGTGATATTTGATATGCTTATATTTAATAATAAAATCTATAGATTGAATTAAGTTATATGTGATAAGATGCGCAATAAGAGTTGGTAACTTAATAAACCTGTAAATATCATATTAGTAAAAAATTGATGAGAGATCGTAATTGTGAGTTAACTATCCTTAGGATTTCCTCAAATCCAATTGAATAGTTATGAGTAGTTTTGCGAACCGAGATGGTGTAATTTTATTATTATCTATTTTAATTGAGATTACTTAATTAGATCTTGAGAGGAGGTAATCAAAATCTTAGGATATTTAAGATCAATAATTAAATTAACAAGATAAAGAGAAGACAAAACAAGGATATAATCACCCCTAAGTTTCCATTATTGATCAACTTTATTCTTATTACTAGTTTCAATTATTCAATTGTTAGTTTTATTAGTTATTTCAATTTTAGTTAATTTATTTTAATTCAATCTTTTATTATGTTACATGAAGTGCATTTAAGTTGTTAGGTAACTAATCAATCCTTATGGAAATGATACCTTTTATACTACAAGTTACAATTTGTATGCTTGCAGTATGAAAGTTTTTTTTTATATAAAACTATCAACAATGTGCCTTTTATGTTCACCGTCAACCTAGGTCCATAATTAGTAACTTGCTTCTACCTATTTCTTCACATAACGGTTTAATAACTTGTGAATAAGCCAAATGTTGTAATATAATGTATAAAATTAATAAATCCAATCAACTCTATTATTGCCTTTTTCATTAACAAACTATTAATAAAATAAGGAATGATAAAACTCTCCGAATCTTTAAATGACTTAAACAACTTGTCTTGTGGGAGGTGGAAACCATCTATATTAAGATGACTATTGTTTGAATTATTTTTATGCTTGTGAAGAATTATAAGTTTTAACCACAAGTGTACAATGTAGTGGTAGCTAGCATTGGAAAGGACTTGTCAATCCCACAAGCACTATAAGTACTAGTATTAACCAACTTTCTACCTACCGCTAAATCAGGTTATGAATTCAATTGAAAATTAAGGAAAACAAACTAAACTAAATTTGACACACCAGTGAACTCAGATAAAGAAAGTACTACGATAAGTCAATATCAAATTAGTAATACCTAGGTGATGAATCCCTCTAAGATTTCTTGAACACTAACCCTTTGTTGTGCAATTAAACTATTAATTATTGGGTTATAGAAATTCCTATCTTATGTTACTATATTTCTTAAGACTATTAACAACTAACACTTGATTGATTAAGTAAAATCTCATTTTGAATTACATTAATGATGGTTTGCAATATTAATGATGACAATAAGACTGATGCAGCCTCTCATAAATTATTGAAGAGTAGATGGAAGAGATACATATCCATCATTTAGAGTTGATTAATTCTTTAGATTAATGTTGTTTGTGGTGGACTAAATGTATGCCACTGGCTAGGATTGTACGGCTAGGTCCCTACATAGATAATGTGTTCGTCCAGTAGAAAAAAGTCAACTCCAACTTGAACTTGAGGAAGGCTTTACTTTGGTCCCACTTATCATACTTTAATGGCCTTCCATTGTGAAAGCTCAACTCCTACCTTTGATGGCAACCTAGGATATTCTTTAATTATTTCCTCTAAAATCATCACCTTAATACCTCGAACATAGGATTATATGTCCAAGGGTTTTGGTTTAGCTTTATCCTCAATGTTGACATATAATTATTTTACCAACCTTGGGTAAGAATCTTCTAGTATATTCAATAAAAAATCCTAACATAAAGTTTTAAATACATTCCAAATCTTAAAAACGTATCAATATCCAAGATATAGTCTTTTCTAAGATGATGTTGTTGTTGCTATGGCTATTATACCATTCCTTATTCTCTTTATTAGTAAACCTTGAATTGTCCTTTAAATGAGGTGGTGTCTAAGAAGAAGGAACCAGACTCCTAGCCTTTGTCTTAAATCTTAAGGCCAGTTTTCAACACACAATCTTCTATACAAACACTTCACCATAAGTCAACTTTACTCCATAAGGTCAACTTATAATACCATTGCTTTAATAAGCCAAATTAGCCTCTAAAAATTTTCAAAAATTGTGGATTTGTTTAAATTGATCTTAATTGGATGCAATTTGATTTTTTAAGACTTTAAAGGTTCTCCAATCAAACTCATATTAACCTAGTTTAATATAACTTGAATCTAATTTAAACCTAATTAATCAAAATTTAAAAACATTATAGCTTAACCTAAATTAGAAAATCCTAATTAAATGCAGTTTACAATTAAACTAATTTTAACTAAAACATATGAATTAGCATTTGACTAATCGAAAGTGACAAAATTTAAATTGCGTGAAGCTTGCTTATATTCGAAAATGCCTTACAAATCCTAAATTAAACTTAAAACTCAAATTTGTTAAGGGTAAATAACTAAAAATCCAATCTTAAAAATATGGACCCTAGTAATAAAAAAGTTAATGCCATTCTAGGGAAGATGTGTTAAAGAGGAAGCTTTAACTTCTCTTTAGTTTGAGTGTATAATTACACTCTTTCTTCTTTTGAGTTGCTTTGATCTCAAATGTTTCAAGACTCCTTTCATCATCATCACACCTAGTCCGAAGTCCCACAGTAAAGCGAGATCTGGGGAGGTCTGATAATACGCAGCCTTACCCGTACATAGTAGAGAGACTGTTTCCGGTAGACCTATATGCAGATGTGACAGGAAAATAGTGATGCAGGTTAACAGGAAAAAAAAAGCACGCAAAATATTTAAGTAAATAGAATTACGATACAACAAAAATAAGGACATACCTGATGGTTAACCCAATCTGCTAGTACCTTATACCTTGTAAAGATCAACTCTTTTTGTCACTACTCACACTAACAATCCTACAATTTTAGGCATTCATCGCGGGAAAAACTATACCTGACCTAACGCCTCGACCAAAGACTTACCACTCGAAAAGTTATAACAGACATTTGGTTGTACTTCCTATGCAGTATGTATGAGGCGCGAGGACTCTAACGAGTGTTATTTACCCTTATCCTATAATGTCAAACTTTCCTAATTCTGGCAACTGTCTCAGTGAGTGCCAACTCTGACATATCTTTCTTAATAACTTCCCTCTAGGTCTTGTAAGGCATTCCTTTCCTTCTCTTGTATCCACTAAGGTTTATTAACTCACAGTGTCGTACTAGAGCATCAGAGGGCATCCTGCGCACATGCCCAAACTATCTAAGCCTTTTCTCTCTCAACTTGTTGGCGATACTAGCCACTTGTAATCTGTCTTTCACGACCTAATTATATACCTTATCTCTTATGGTAATATCACACATCCATCTCAGCATACGCATTTCTGTTAACAACAACTGTCGCATATGCCTACGTTTA
>JANZXV010000003.1:8498590-8516419 GCA_027576455.1 Erythroxylum roigii
ATTAAAAATGATTTTTTAAAAAAAACTTGGGGGGCCCATGGGCCCCCCAAGTTTGTTAATAGCTACGTCCCTGGCAGGTCCTATACCAAAAAGAGCTCTACTGGCACCAACGATCCAGGTACCAATGGCTAGGCCAAGGTGACCAAAACACCAGGTACTATCATGTCCTCACCATGGCCAAACAACGGCAAGCAAGGATTATTTCCTTGAAAGATGAATCGGGCAATGTGCTGACAGAATCGTCGAGCATCAGATGTCTTGCTCAAAATTTCCTTGCACAACTTTACACGGCAGATAGCCCCCATCCGATGGCCCAACAGCCCCATGGGTAAAGCCCCCGCCTCACCTTCCAAGCTATAGATGATTTGGACTACCCCCTCCATTCTGACGAGATCAAGACGGCGTTCTTTGATATGCCCCCCAACAAGGGCCTAGGCTTTGATGGATTACCTGCCTTATTCTTCCAATCTCAATGGGATATTGTGGAACCTTCCCTAACTATTTTCTTCCAGCGAGTTTTTCAGCATGAGGTCTGAGAAACCGGGCTAAACCACATCATTCTGGTCCTCATACGGAAAATCCCTTCTCTCACTTCGATCCAACAATTTCGACCCATTGCTTTATGCTTGGTCATTTACAAAGCCATTACCAAAATCATTATTAATCGGCTTAAACCTTATCTTGAGGATCTGATAGCCCCCACCAAATGCAGTTTTGTCCTCGGGCGATTGATTACGAACAATATTATTATCGCCTAAGAAGTCATTCACACTATGAAAAGGAAAACCGGACAAAAAGGCATGATGGCTCTTAAAGTAGACCTGGAGAAAGCTTATGACCGCCTCTCATGGGATTTCATCTAAGACACCTTATTTAAGGTAAGCATTCCCGAGTCACCGATTCATCTCATTATGAAGTATATTTCCTCGGCTTCCCTACAAGTAAGGTGGAATGGTGAACTTAGTGAGGTCTTTAGGCCCTCTCGAGGCATTAGGCAAGGAGATCCCATATCGCCTTATCTCTTCGTCCTATGTATGGAACGACTGGGACAATCAATCGCTCACGCGGTTCAACAAGGCAGATGGCGCCCTATTAAATTAAGCAAAAACGGACCACCACTCTCCCACGTGTTCTTTGCTGACGACCTCATCTGTTTTTCTGAAGCCTCTATGGATCAAGTGGCCATTATTTGGGATACTGTAGGTGCCTTTTGTGATGCTTCGGGCCAACGCGTTAGCCACGCTAAATCTAGATGCTTTTATTCGAAGAATATTCCTCACTCGACAACCCATTCCTTAAGCAGTGCACTGGGCTTCACCCAGGCGCAAGACCTAGGACGCTACTTAGGTGTTCCCATGATTCATGATCGGGTGAACAGGAAAACCTATCAATATATCCTAGACAAGGTTCACCACCGTTTATCAGGATGGGCTTCCAAAATGTTATCCTTTGCCGGATGAATCACTTTAACTCAATCGGTCTTAGCGGCCCTTCCTAGCTATACCATGCAGACGGTCCGGCTGCCCTGCAGTCTGTACGATGAACTGGAGAAATTAATGTAGCAATTTTTGTGGGAATCATCAAATGGTCACCAGCAGATTCACTTAGTTAACTAGAAGGACGTTTGCAAACCAAAAGCGATGGGTGGTCTTGTCATACGAAAAATCCGTGCCAGCAATGACACGTTCTTAGCCAAATTAGGATGGACCCTGATTGCCAAGCCGAAAGCGCTATGGGTTCAAGTCCTCACGGCTAAATATAAAATTGATGTTAACCATCCCCTCACCACTATCGACACATCTGGCGGATCCATGATCTGGAGGAGCATCAAATCAACTTGGCACCTAGTGCTTCAGGGTAAGAAATGGGTGCTTGGTGATGGCGCGCAGACCCGATTTTGGCTGGACCCTTGGGTCAAGGTCGTGAGACCTCTCATTCACCAGACCACCACCCCTGTTCCTACTCTTTCTAGCGGACTCGAGGTACAACACTTTGTCGACAGTGATGGGCACTGGGATTAAGATGCCTTTCAAGCTTACCTTTCAATGTCGGTTTGCAGATCAATCGCTGGAACTTTCCCCCCTAAGCCCTACCTAAGGCAGGATAAATTAAGTTGGGGCATCTCGGATACCGGACAATTCACTGTCACTTCTACTTATTCCATGATAATGGATCACGAGGACGCCGAACCTTCCGGACATTGGAAGGTAATCTAGCTCTGGAATGGCCCTCAACGTATTCGTGCCTTCCTCTGGCTGCTTGTTCAGGATCGGTTACTCACTAACACCGAGTCAGAAGGCACCTCACTACGGATGGATCATGCTATCATTGTGCACTTGATGAATCCTCGCTGCATAAGGTGCGAGACTACAACAAAGCTCGCCATATGTGGAACAATTTCCCTCCTCACCTAGTGAATAGTAATTTTTCATTATGCCACTTCCACAATGGCTCAGCACCAAACTCAAACCCCACCGACGGGTCTTTGGGCAGGATTGGTTGATTCTATTTGGAGCCACTTGCCGACTCTTATGGACTTGGAGGAACATGACTCTTTTTGATGAGTAGTTTATTTGGCTGGCCTCACCCATTTTTGTTATTTTGTCTTATGCAGATCAAATTTGCAAGTCAACGGACTGGTAGAGGACTACTATTCCAGGCCCTCGCCCCCGACATGAGCAGCTACTCGGCTGGTGCAAACATCCCAGTGGGCGGGTCAAGCTTAACACGGATGATGCGAGTAAACACTTCGCATTATCAGCTACAGCCGAAGGCATCTTCCGTGATAGTACAGGTGATTTCATCCAGAATCTCGGGTGGTGCTCATCAGTGTCTACCGAACTTTGAGGAGTGCATACAGGGCTCACGCTCGCGTAGACTCTCGGATATCGTCGAATTGAACTCGAAGTTGACTCGATTGCGGCAATTAATCTCATTTTTTCCTCGGCGAGCCGATCACAGGCTCTCAACCCCATCATTCAGGGTATTAATTAACTATTTACTCGTAACTGGACGATAGCACATTGGCATATATATTGCGAGAGTAACCGATGTGCCGACTAGCTCGCAAACTATGCAGAACATTTTGATGTAGGCACTATTTATTTTGATATTCCACCCATTGGGTGCTATGTACTCCTTTTAGAGGATATGTTAAGACTCTGCTTCTTGCGACTTGTTGTGTAATCTTTTTTATTCCCTCTTATAAAAAAAATGAAGCCAAGTAATCTTGATCCTCATTAAAATTTTAGTTAATAATGTGATGTTGCTTAAAGGTATACCTTTTAAGTGTGGGGTAGAAAAAGGGTTTTTTAAGAAAAAATATCAACTTAATCACTCTGAAAAGGAAATGCCCACTTGTGAAGAATTGTTTAAATAGGCAAACGGGTGAGGATGAACTCCATGCAACTTCTCTTGAGTGGAGGGTTTGCTTTTTAATAGTTTAATTTAAAGTATAGAATGCAAAGCCTTCTTTAATGCTCTCCTATGATGCCTCAGGTGCTTGTTCTTTACCTGCTTATTCTTATGGCTTTAAGGGGTTATCTTTTTTTTGTTATACCATGAGTTAGCTTTTCATACTATTTCTTCTTACCGGCAAGAAGATGCTGTACAATGCAATGGAATTTTCTCATTGGGAAAAGCGTAGCGAACCAGTTAATGCGGTACTGTCTCGCTGGAGCTTGAAAAGACGAGTGATTTTTGTTGTGGTTCTTGTCATACAACACTACCAGTACCGGACAATGTGGCCATTTGGAAAGCTAACTAATGTACATCACATCACCACCTACAAGCTGGGGCTACGTTTTGCACTTTTCTTGGGCTTCCATAGCAGTTAATGACTAGTCAGGCAAGCAAGGCTTGATTAGCCACTGGTTCA
The DNA here is from genome assembly GCA_027576455.1 of Erythroxylum roigii. NCBI lineage: Eukaryota > Viridiplantae > Streptophyta > Magnoliopsida > Malpighiales > Erythroxylaceae > Erythroxylum > Erythroxylum roigii. Next base: position 8,502,468 of record JANZXV010000003.1, read on the forward strand.
TGAATAAAGTTCTCTCATTTGCTTCTAGAATCTTGAAATTCTTCGTCCTTGTTATCTATTTTCCACTAGGCTAGCTCCATTTGTCATCTCTCGAAGGCTTGTAGGCAGGAGAAGTCACGTAGTAGTATTGAAAACCAAGATTGACCCAAGAAAACCTGTCCAAAACTCTCTTTGCTTGCGGTTTAGAGGATTATAAGCCTTTACTCTAACCTTTGTAAGGTAAATGCCAATCATATCATATCTTCAAAGCAATAGACTCGATAACTAGAATCACCAGGATAATACCTTTTTGAGGTTATTTCCTAAATTAATGTCCTAATTTAGGCAGGGAGCTATATCCCCAAGACTAAAGTTTTCAGAATATATACATATATATATATATAAGCGCCAGCCTCTAAATTATAAAATTTTCAGAATATATACGTATATATAGACGCCAACCCCTCAAGACTAAAATCTTGGATTCGTCGCTAAATTTTGGCTGTATTTTCACGCGAGTGCTTTCCTGGAATCACAATAACTGGTCATGTTGATAGGACAATAGAAAAACTGGCACTTCAAGTTTACTAATACCTGCGCTGTAAACCAGCCATGAGAATTCCTATCCTTGGCAGAATCGCAAATAGATGAGAAGAATGAGACTCGAGCAATTTAAAGAAGGCAACTCAGTAGGAAGAAATGGTTGATTAATCATGCACTTGAAGCAATATATTTTGTTGTACAACATATATAACAAGAAGCAGAAATCAAATCATGAGCAGATCTCCAGCCATTGACATTCCAACACTCAGGTTCCAAAAATCTGAGTTGAATGCAAAGCATAGTTTTCTGCAAGTATATGTACATCTGTTAAGGTCGCCGTATAACTCCAGGTGCATGTGATTCCTTTTCTCGTGATCATTAGGGATGAGATAAGCTTTGGGACTGTACTGCCGCAAGTTCATGAGGATTATCATCTGGTGAATTATATACAGCTACATGTAAACATCTCTTTAACCAGCCATAGTGGATTATCCATTTTCCCCATACTTATTTACAAGAAGTGGCTGACAGCTCAGATGTTTCAGTATAGCTTCTCTTCAGATCATATAATCAAACAACAAGGCATGAGTCTCGTGCACTACAAGAGGCAAATTCTCAACGTAAAGGTAGAAGTTTCTCAGGTTTTCCTTCGCAACGGTTACTGCATCAACTATATCATCACTGCTAATCAGGACCCATAAGTCTCCTGACCTCACTCTCCTTAGGCTGCCTCGGCAAAATGGGCAGGACTTAGATCTCACATTCCTTTACAGATGAAATTCATTGCGCCAGAAATATGTGTCAGCCATCAGTTTTCATCAAAAGGTCTCAATACAATCACCAAAAAAAACAGAAATAGGAACAAAGAGTACCAGTCATGGAAGCAGCTCATGCACAAGGAGTGGACACAGTTTGGCAGTACCATTTTTGCCCCATTTTCCAAGCAGATCCCACATTCCTCATCTCGCTCAGTATCGTTATCAACAAGCTTCCTCCTATTTTCCACCCTCATTTTATTCAAAACATCAATTTTTTGGTTTATCTGGTTATCTTCGAATTCAACGATCTCAGTTTCAAGCTGCCTAAGTGAAGGGTATATAACGGCTGCATGAAAATTGGAATCAATGAAAGTAGAAAAGAAGGAAACCAAATCCTTGACAACAATTCCTCAGGGAAACAAACCATAAAACTCCCGTAGAGAGGCCTTTCTTTCTTTTGACGATAACATTGGCATTCCATCAACATAAGCCTAAACAGTTTGAACAAATTTCATTTCAGTTTCCAGATAAAATTAGAAAAAAAAAGAAAATTCCTCAAAGAATCTATGAGACTAAAACCTTAAAACTCAGCCTTCAATTCGGTCACAAGAGGAAGAGAAGAGTTCAATTTACCTTATATACAAGTATGTGGAGAAGGCCTAAGTAACTTGGTAGAGCATCTGTGCAACTATAATCCATCCATTCAACAAAAAACAGGATGAATGGAGCGAAGGGACTATAGGACAATCTCATTTGCACATGGTTTCCACTAGCGTCTCCAGGGAGAGCACCTGCTCTGAAAAAAACCAACCACAGCCCGCCCATCAATATAATAAGTTCGAGTAACAACAGTAGCCAAAATTATCAGAGCACAACTAATTTTACATAATCGATGCAACAATTTGCATTTCTACCTAAAAATCCACTGGAAATTCAACCGTTGAGCACACCTGCTTTCACCAGAAACCAACTTCCGCTACAAGTTACCAACTTTATCCATTCTCATTACAAATTCCACCTAACTAAAACATGGTTCCGCAACCGAGAAACGAAAAGAACATATATTTACCACTTTTCTTCTTAGTTTATATAATTCTCCAGAGTCTAACACAAATAAATAGGACCAACAACGCAAGACCAGTAAATAAACAAGGGGGAAAACAGAGTTATCAATTTACCCATAAATTAAATAGCAAAAATAAATATGGGTTGCACAGAATTTTAAGTTCATGGGAAATAAAGAATAAAAGGGAAAATAATTGGACACGTTAAACAGAATAAAACCACTTACAAACTATTGGCATGCTGTACATCAGCTTCAAGGGCTTTCAGAGATTCCCTGAAAGATGAAGACCTGGTGGGTTGTTTTTGATACATTAGCTCTCTTCCTGAAAGGAAAGCGAAAAAAGACAACGGCAAAGGAAGTAAAAAAGATGCAACTTCAGAAAGAGAGAGAGGGAGAGGGAGAGAGAGAGAAAGCAGAGGAATTTATGATAAAGGCTTGCTTTTGGTGGAGTGGTTTGGTTATGTTGAAGAATGTTGGAGACCAGAGACACAAAGATGGGTTCTTTAGAAAAAGAGAAGGAGCAAGAGAGGAGCTTTGGCTTTGGCCTTGCTTAGTGTTCAAACCTTTCACACACTTAAGAAAAGGAAGGAATATCTTGCCCATCTAATCTCCAATGCTTGTTTGCTTTCCTAGTATTGCCTTCATTATTTTCTAATCACCTACTTGTCTTGTGCAGGTATTATTATTTTCCGGCCTGACTTTTGTTCCTGAACTGCCTCAACAATTCTTTATCCACTTAACACATTTTTTGACCCAACAAAGAACCCAAATTTGAACAGGCCATAGATTCTTCACTCTTCATTATTACTTTGAGATTCTTGTTTTTTGAAAAAAAAAGAAGACCCAATTCCTTATTTTGATAACCAAGTATAATTGTGATGAGTTTAGGTTACAGGGCAGAAATCTTACTCATGTTCAAAAGGGTCAAAGAATTGTTATTTATGTTTATAATAAATGAATTTTGTTGTCATATGCGTAATTAAATAGCAGAAATTACTACACTTTAATTGGTTATATATATTCACAGAGATAAAAACAAATTTCCTACTAAATAGAAATAAGACTACGTACTATTGAATTTTTTCAGATTTAATATCAATAAAAAATTTTATTAAATTATTGTTGTCTGACTTCGTATTTTTTATGATTCGCTGTTTACGTGAATATAATATATATTGTTCATTATTAAATTTTAACTTGACCTGCTACCTAAAAAAAAAAACTAGTTTAGTAATTAGGTCAACTTGTTTAGGGTATTTAACCCTGGTTTAGATAACTATCATTTTCAAAGGAGGCATTATTGTATGAGTATATTAATGTAACCTACTAAGTGAATTAAAAAGTAATTAGAGAGTTAAATTTACCTCTTTTAAAATTTGCAAGACCATTGAATATTATACCTTTGTTAGGCTTTTTTTTAAAATTATTTTTGTAGTGGTAGATTCGCCATATAATGTTTGTTCTCTAAAAAGGAGGCCTGGCTATAACAGTGGGTAGCTCGGCAAGAAATAATTTATTCATAATCAATTATATTTTATTAAATTTCATCCACACATTTATATGAATCTTATTTAAATATATAAATGAGATTTAATAAAATAAAACAACGAGAAAATATGTTCCGTCTAGTCCTTGGCTGCTTTTCTTTTTTATCTCCCGTAACTTTCTACAGCATCCAGTGAAGTTTTGGGTCTCTATAAAAGGACTTTGAGGTTTTGCAGAAAATAGATGCAAAGTACCATTCTGTTGAATGTTCTCCATGTTCATGTTGACTGCTACATTTCAAGAGTATGGATCAAATTAAAAGCTCAAACCATTACACAAGGTGCATAAAGATTTAGAATTTTATTATTGTAAAAATATTATTTAAAATTTGCATTGGTTTTAGAAATGTAAATGGTTAATCTCATATTGGTTTTTCTTTTTTTTTTTCCTTTTTAAATTGGACCACATTTATGTAGGGCCTAATTATTCAATGCAAAAGAACAAGGTAGAAGATAGCTCCTTGATTGACAATGAAGCTTGGCCAGAAAGATCCAGCTTAAGGCCCAAAATGGGACATTGCATGACAGATAAGCTTATTTTGGGATCATTCACAATATTTATGACATGTTGCATGTGAGTTTATCAAAAGTACTTTTTTCAATAAAGATGTGTGAGAAACTGAGAATTGATGAAGATGACAATGGTACTTTATCAATATTTAGTATTTTTCTTTTTATATTGAACTATTTGACCTTCAATCACCTTTTTTTCTATACCATTAGTAATTTGGGATTATTTTTTAAATTTGAATATTAATTTTTTTAAATTTAAAGTGTGATTTGTTTACCACTATATCAAGTTATTATTAGTAAACATCAAAACTTTCAATTTAGTTAGGTGGTTTGGTGATGCATCAAAACCCCCCAACAATTATGAATTTGAGAGTCTATTTTTCAACGAGAAACCTCATAGAGTTCAGACTTCACTTTGGAATGTAGCATGGGGTGAGAGAGAGACCAGACCAAGTCCATTGGTGTTAAGAGTAAGATGCTTTAATGTTCTGGATTTTAGCTTTTGCTTCAAATAGACAGATGTCAGGTGGGGACCTCAAATGTCTTCAGCAACCGTGATCGGGAAGAGCCGAGCCTCAGTTGCATGCTATTTCAACCTCTGACAGACAAGTTGGTCCTACAGACCAAAAAAAGCAGATTTGTGGCACTCTAAAGCTAAAGTAGGTTAAAGCTATGCAGATAATTAAAAAACTTCAATAGTGACATTCATATCTTCTTTTCCCCTTTTCTCTGCTTTAGACGCGTCCCTTCGCATGTCTAATGCTCCTCTTGTTTTGCTTTTTCTTTTTTTGTTTTTTATGTCGTCCCGAACTAATCTTTAGCTCCTAATATCTAATCTAAATCTGAAATTTTAAAATTTTTTAAGTTCCTACGTAGATTTGTACACTTTTACGTACAAAGAGTCGTCACATATTTGATTGGTCAACTGTTAACTGATCACTGGCACTGCTCAATATTAGGTTCCCAACAGCTCTCGGGTTTCCTAATACCTTCAACTCCCACGTTACCGCTGGAAGCGAGGCATCTGTAATTGATCCGATCAAAGAGCTTTACCTAAGAAACTAGAGGATCATCAACAGAAAAAATTTCTCATTTCCTCTCCTTTTACGTGCTCGAGACCTCCCATAAGAGAGAGCTTTAAATGAGGAGTTTACACCATTTAGGTCATTCTTCGTTGTCTAATGCTCCTCTTATTGTAACTTGAATCACCTTGTTTTCAAAGAAGTATAATCATGTAAAACCAGGTAACTTTTTACAAATATTAAAATAAAATTTGAATCAAATAATGAGTTTCTTTTTTCCTCTGAGAAAACAATGATTTATTAGAAATTTAAAAACTTTCTTAACAACTGAGATATCCATTCGAGACAAATTGCAGTACAGTTTTGGTCAGGGACAATAAAAACAAGCATGCAACTCCCATAGAAGATTTTGTTTTCCTGTGGATTTTGCTGTGCAGTCTCCACCTTTTAGTTTCAACTTATGTCACACTCTTTTTGAAAGCTAGTAAAGCAGAAGCTGCAGTCTTTATTTGTTGGGAAAAGCAGATTCCAAATTGAAGAGAAAAGGATACAAATGTGAGTGAATATTGTCACAAACTCATCAATCCAAAAAGGTCAATAAGTTTAGTAGTGGAGGAAAGCTGGGATAGATGCTGAACATAACATAGAGTTCTCATTTCAATCAGTTAAATCAAAAGCCCATAAATGAACAAAAGGGTTGCTCCGTCTTCCTATTCTTCAATGGCCTTTTATTTTGTTCTGTACTTGTTCTCTGTCTCTTCTATTGTGTGCAACTGCCAAGTTACAGGTATGTAGTTCTTGAATCTGCAGATATCTTCCTCCAAAGTTTCTTCTTTCAGTTTGATGCATCAGAAACATCAATAAGCGTTTGCATTCCAACCTGAAGTTTATGAATTTTAGTTCATAGAGTTTCCTCAAGCACAGTAATTTTCTAAAGAACTGACAGTAAAGAAACAATCTGGTTATTGTCAAGATGAAGCATTCTGTTCTACCATATGATATTGCAGTAATTATCTGCCTTCCTGGAATATCAACACCAATTACATAAACTGAAAATAAACTTTAATCAATGTAAATATGCAGAGTTCATCAGTATAGATTGTGGAGGATCAGGTAACTACACTGACCTGAAAACTGGACTGGCATGGATTTCCGACAATGGTATCATGAACAATGGAAAACCAGCAATAGTGCAAAATCCAACTGGAAACTGGATGCAATATCAAACACGCAGAGACTTCCCCGTAGAAAACAAGAAGTACTGTTATACAATAAACACCGAAGAGAGAAGGCGGTATCTTGTTCGTGCAACTTTCCTGTATGGAGACTTAGGAGATGAAGATGCATACCCCAAATTTGATCTCTATATAGATGCAACTAAGTGGTCGACCGTGACTATATTGGATGCTTCAAGAGTCTATGTGAAGGAAATAATAATAAGAGCTCCTTCAAGTTCTGTTGATGTGTGCATTTGTTGTGCCACAACTGGTTCTCCCTTCATATCCACTTTAGAGCTGCGACCCCTCAACCTTTCCATGTATGCCACTGATTTTGAGGACAACTTCTTCTTAGAGGTAGCCGCTAGAGTAAATTTTGGTGCTCCAAGCAAGGATGTTGTGAGGTATGCTGATTGAGGAACACTTCATTGATCCTAATTAGTGTTTTGTGTCCTTAACCTGCTTCTTGTGCAATATGATGGATATTTGAGATGTAAAATTGGCATTTTGAATCTCTCAGGTATCCAGATGACCCCTATGACAGAATCTGGGAATCTGATTTGGACAAAAGGCAGAATTACCTGGTGGGTGTGGCACCTGGAACGATTAGGATCAACACATCAAAAAACATTGACGTTAGGACTAGAGAATATCCTCCTGTTAAAGTGATGCAAACAGCTGTTGTCGGTACTGAAGGAGTACTGAGCTATAGATTGAACCTGGAGAATTTCCCAGCCAACGCCAGAGCTTACGCATATTTTGCGGAAATAGAAGACCTGGAAGCAAATGAGACTCGAAAATTCAAGTTGAGTCTACCTAATGTACCGGACTATAGCAATGCAGTGGTAAATATAGCAGAGAATGCCAATGGGAGCTACACGCTTTATGAACCAAGCTACATGAACGTGACACTGGATTTTGTTCTGTCATTCTCCTTTGTTAAGACCCGAGATTCAACTCGAGGACCTCTCTTGAATGCAATCGAGATCAGTAAGTATCTGAAGATTGCACCAAAGAGTGATGCCCAAGATGGTAAGTGAATTTACTCACTGTTTTTCGCTTTCTGCATAGAAAGTTACGATTGACGATTGCGTGTATATGCTTAAAACGATGTTCTTGACCTGTCCGAAATAGCATTAATAACAGAATTTTCAATTCTTAGTTTCTGTTCTCAATGCCCTTCGCAACATGTCTGCTGAAACTGATTGGACAAAGGAAGGAGGTGATCCTTGTGTGCCAGCTCGTTGGGATTGGGTGACTTGTGCCTCAACCACCCCACCAAGAATCACAAAAATGTAACTTCTTCTTGCTAAGTTAATAATAGATGCAGGTTCATCTCAGTTTTAAGCTAACCTCCTTCAGTTTAAAATCCATAGAAGCGTTGTCCAAGATGATAAAAAGAATGTCAGGCTTGGTTTTGTCTTCTACAGGTCTAGTTTTGAATTCATAGGAATGGTATGATCCTTCCACTCAACAATTGAATAAGTGTGGAGGGAGATACGCTTTTCTTTCCACAAAATCTATATAATCAAGCCACTTTTATCATCCAACTTTTCTGTAGAAGTGGACTTATTTGAACTGCTTAACAGTGCACTTTCAGGCAAGAATCTGAAGGGGCAGATACCTCCTGAGATTAATAACATGGAGCAACTTACAGAGCTGTAAGTATTCTTTCATAAGCTATAGTTGTCATAGTGATCATTGTCTCAATTCCTTTTGGTTCTATAGGTGGTTGGACGGTAACTTCCTCACGGGACAACTTCCTGATATGAGCAATCTTGTTAATCTGAAAATTATGTAAGCTTTACTTGTAATACTGTACCCTTCCCTCTGAAGTTGCATGCACCTATGTGGTGTTGCTGTGATCTTGAAACAATTTCAAAATAGCCCATTGCCTGTTTCTTTATATACTCTGCAGGCATCTGGAGAATAACAAACTGAATGGTTCATTGCCCGAGTACCTGACTAGTCTTCCAAATTTACAAGAACTGTGAGTAGTATCCTGGACTTTCTGCATTATTCTTCTTGCTAGATATTAAAGTATGAAACTTCACAGGAATTTAGTTAATACAGATTATGAAAGTTCCCTTGATTTGCTCTAAGCCTATGCGATTTTCATTTCTCACCATCTTTTCAGTAACTGTGAATTCTGAAATTGCAGGGACTTGCAGAATAACTCGTTTAGTGGAAAAATACCTCCAGGATTGCTAAACGGAAAAGTACACTTCAAGTGAGGACTAGGGTAGTAATCTTGTAAAGTGGTTAAAATACCTTCGTCGCTTGTAATCAGATGAAAAGTTGACCTATATTCTTAGATGAAATCAGGATACCTGATGGTATGCAAAATTAACAAAAAAAGCTGCTTCATTTCCTTGGCAGCTACGAAACCAACCCTGGACTACATAAAGGGTCAAGAAAAAGGGAGCATTTTGAATTGTTACTTGGGATTTCAATTGCTGTACTGGCAGTACTGTTAGTTCTCGTGTTAGGAAGTTTGCTACTCCATCATCGTCGAAGAAATATGTCCCCTCAGAAAACTGAGGAGCAAGGTGTGTTTTAGTTCAGTTATTCCTCGTGTTATTTTTCAGAAGTTTTCTGTTTCCTTGATCTTTCTCGTGTCATACCAGGTCATTCTCTACGTGCTAGCACAAAGCCCTCGACGGCTTATTCTGTTTCAAGAGGTTGGCATTTGACAGATGAAGGTATTTCATACTATATCTCACTTTCTGAGCTTGAAGAAGCAACAAAATTCTTTTCCAAGAAAATTGGGAAAGGAAGTTTTGGTACGGTCTACTATGGCCAAATGAAAGATGGGAAAGAAATAGCAGTGAAAATTATGGCTGATAGCTCTAGCCATTTGACCCAGCAGTTTGTAACGGAGGTACTATCCATCTTCAGCCGCACAATTTGAGAAACTTTGGGATTTTTATTATCTTATAGGATTGAATTACAAGAGATTCACTAAATTCACATTCCAAGCTCACAAGGACTATCTTAGACTTGGAATTGAGTTGCTTATTAACCGCATCAACATATATTCAGGTCTCGCTCTTGTCAAGGATTCATCACAGAAACTTGGTTCCCTTAATTGGATATTGTGAAGAAGAACATCAGCGGATCCTGGTTTACGAGTATATGCACAATGGAACTCTGAGGGATCATATACATGGTATGCGCCTATCTGTTTGGTCTTTTTCTTCAGATCCCGTCTTGTGCTTCGCTATAGGTATGAGTAGGGTAAAAAATTTTGCAGGTTCTGTTAACCAGAAGAAACTAGACTGGCTAGCTCGTCTGCTTGTCGCTGAAGATGCAGCAAAAGGTTTCATGCGTACTTTCTTTTTCTTCCTTAAGATGATTAGATATAATAAGTTTATTAGTAAGCATAAATTTATATAATTGTAGGCCTCGAGTATCTACACACTGGTTGCAGCCCCAGCATCATACACAGGGATGTGAAGACAAGTAATATTCTCCTAGACATCAACATGAGAGCAAAAGTATCAGATTTCGGACTTTCTAGGCAAGCTGAAGACGATTTAACCCATATTTCAAGTGTGGCAAGAGGCACAGTTGGTTACTTGGATCCTGAGTAAGACATAACTTTTGAGTTAATTGCTTTCTGTTCTTCCTCCTCGTAAATGCTATATGCAAGTCCTTTATCAGGTACTACGCCAATCAGCAACTTACTGAGAAGAGTGACGTCTATAGTTTTGGAGTAGTCCTCCTGGAACTGATATCTGGTAAAAAACCAGTCTCATCAGAAGATTTTGGTTCAGAACTGAACATTGTTCACTGGGTAAGTTCATTTTTCGACAGCGTTCGTTCGTTTTCAAAAGCTTAACCATTCTATGTTCCAGGCAAGGTCACTGATTCGAAAAGGAGATGTAACAAGCGTTGTAGATCCATATCTGATAGGAAATGCCAAAATAGAATCGATCTGGAGGGTGGCAGAGGTTGCTATCCAATGTGTGGAACAACGTTCAGTTTCAAGACCAAGAATGCAGGAAGTCATATTGGCAATACAGGAAGCTGCTAAGATCGAAAAAGGAACTGATGATGACAGCCAAAAACTAGCTTCTGGCACTAGCGGTAGCGGCTACAAGGCACAATCTTCGAGGAAGACGTTGTTAACAAGCTTTCTTGAGATTGGGAGTCCTGACGTATCAAATGGTTGCTTAGTCCCATCCGCCAGATAACTCCATTCTCCTTTTTAGTATCAGTACATGGTTCGAAATTGTGAAGTTTACGGCTTGATGTAGGAGCCTGTTTTCCTAAATTTTACATATGGGGCAACACTCTTATTGAGTGTGTGATTATGTTGATGAGTTAAGTCTTAGTTAGAGATTCAAAGGTTTGACTGCAATTGCCTAGACCGATTCAAACAATGTTCTAAGCTAGGGGTCAACAAGACAAAGTAAGATCAAATGTTGGTGAAATCGAATATTAGGTAGGCATTAGGCAATGCTGTTTATATATCTCACATTTAACTAACAATCTTAAACAGACATCAAGCATCAAGAAATGGAAGATAATAAAATAAGTGATGAGTGTAGAATAATCAAAAGATTGGAGGCATCCATCTTAAGACTTTTAAGCACAAGTCCACACTTACCTTCTCTCAACAATCTTATTAATTTGCCTTCTAGTTTGGTTCCCTCACCAAATAGTCTAGTTTATGGGGTATGGTAGCCTTGTGGTCCAAGCTCATTTAGTTCCCTCCCAGGTCTTCCTTCCAAGAGTTGCCTTGACCTTGTGATCAATGGTTGACTTTGCTCATGTAAATCCTAAAGGACTATTATTTTTACACTCACATGCTAGTTGAAGATCAAACATATAGAACTCATACTTTCAATAGGACTTTGTGAAGTCGACAGTTTAATCTAAATGAGTTGTTTCGCCTGTTTGGTTTAGTCAGTTGGCCAGTTTGGTGTCATAGTTTTCTCGTGTACCATTCGGGGTCTCTATCAGAGATAGCAAACTTTGTATCTTTGTCTTTTTGATATTGCTCTTTAATTAATTCCTCGAAGTCATTGTTAGATGGACGAGACAATAAAGTTCTCTCTAGTTCTCTCGGTTTACAAGCATAACTCCCATCTTTCCTGTTATAAATCTCTCACATATTTTTACTCGCCATTCCCCCGTTAAATAATATAGAAGCTCCATATTAAAAAAAAGGTTATTTCAATACACAAGGCTCTTTGGTTTGTGAGGATTGGAGGAAGTTATTAATTATACGTAGTCTTCCTTTTGTATTTTACAAAGAGACTGCTTCTGTTACTCAAATACGTGATTTTACAGTCACAAATAAATAAACTTATGAGTTGTTCTTAGATTAAAGAAAGATTAGTATTAAACCCGGTTCAAATTAAAATAATTTTGTAATGGTATCCTAGTTCTAGTGGCATGTAATATAATCAAAATACTAACTCTTAATATTATATATTCCCACGCCCCCAAGTCTCCGTCAAGTTTTGCATTAATTAACACGTCTAGGATTTGAAAGAAAAGGTGAAGTAACTAGATGTTTATTATAATATTGCCACCACAGGCGAGGCGATTATACATTAAATATGCATGTGACCCTATTATTGGCGGTTTCAGACACCTACCTCTCACCAAATTCACACGCCCAACTTTAATTATCATTACACCAAATTCACTAATTCTGTCTGGTCCAACTCAATCATAAGCTTCAGCTGTTTTTACCCAGAATTAGCTTGCCAACTTGTATCACTATATAAGAACACGCACATGTAATTTGGCTAGGAACTACATGTTCTCTTTGAATCAATGATGAGCTGGTTCTAAAAAGTGTTATAACCAATTTGGTGAAAGCCTTCTTCCCCTTTTGTAGAGTTTGGATTCTCTGTTTAATATTATGATGTCTTATTCTGTCCCATAAATCTCAGTCATTTATTTATGTGAGTTTCTATGAGACAAAATAAGACACCATAACATTAGATAGAGTATCATGTCCTCCATTTTATAACAACTTGAGAGTAGTATATTTTAAAGGATTAATTATTTTTAAAAAGGAAGAAATAACATTATGGCATCTCATGATAAGTATGTTAATAAATAACAAAGATATTCCAATATTAGTGTAACCCATAAACACGATAAGGTATTATAGATTATGTATAATAGGAAATTACATAAAATACAGAACAAGCAAGCAGGAAAAGACCAAGATAGGAACAATAACGTAATGTTGAATGATGGAGAGGAAAAGGATAAGAACGGATTAGTTTCTTTTCCTTTTTTTTTTATATGTAAAAAAGATCAAACCGCCCACACGCACCCACCTCGTCACAGAAGCCAACGTTTGTTTCTTGTACGCTTGCTCTTTTTATCTGACCATTTTGGGTGCTTCTCTGTGCACAAAAACATAGGGACAGTGATTGTTGTCTTAGTTCCACCCCCCCAGAAAAAGAGTTTTAGAGGTAGAGAGAGACGAGAACTCCCTGGTCTGGGTTTATTTTGTGGGTTTGATTTCTTTGAGGAACCAACTTTGTTGGTGAGAGATGGAGATTACGTATTACCAGTTGACCAAGTCCTCATATCAGGACTCTCTCAAAGTCTTGGAGGCTGATATACAGCATGCTAATGCTTTGTAAGTTTTGTTTTGTGATCAGTTTATGTTCTTTTGACTTTGTTTCGAAATTTCTGGTCTTTTTCTTTTCTTCTTCTTCCTTCTTTTTGTACTTTTTGAGATGGGTGGTTCTGGTTTTTGTGCTTCTCCTTTTTACTTTTTTTGAAAGTGTATCCACATGGGATTTTCACAGTTTCTGTCATGATCAGTTATAGGAATTTGACTGCTCGGCGAATTGGGAGGAAGGAAGAAGATTGTTGTCTTTTGTTCAGGCTTATGCATTAAGTTGCCTTTTATGTTGGTTAACTAAAATTTGTAAGCCTTTACAATAATAGGAAGCGATACCCTGCGGGGAATCGATCAATTCTGAATGACTTCACCAGCTTTACCCATGAAAAGCAGAGAAGATTGCAACTTTCCATGTTATTTAGCCTTATCCCTGCTCCGTACGCAAAAGATTGAATTTTGATGTTGATAACGTGAAGTCTACATAGTTATTCATAGCTAAAGTAGCTTGTTTTGACCGATATTGTATTTTCATACTGTCACGATTACAATTCTGTGAGTATTTAATACGGCGCATTGCTGAGGGGATTCTATTTCTTCATTCCCGTTTGTGTGCGTGTTAGAGTATGTGTCTTACTCTTACACATATTGATATTGCAAGGATATATTCAATAGATGTTTTTTTTTACTTGATGATTGATCAAACAGTTAC
>JANZXV010000003.1:8527827-8538061 GCA_027576455.1 Erythroxylum roigii
TTAATTATAAAAATTAAATTATTAATAATTTTTATTGATAATTAATTTTAATTTATTAAATATATAATTTTGAATTAAATTATTCATAAATTTTATTAAAAATTAAAAATTAAATAATATATATTTAAATGATATCAAATCAGATTATGAAAAAAAAGAAACAAGAAATAAAAATTATTTTTTATAATTTTCATAAAAATAAACAAAGAAATGTGCACTTTTTATCTACTAAATACAAAACCTACGACTATGTTGCCACAAAAATTACATGTTACGACTTTCACTTGACACTTTTCGTACAAGTTACATGGTGAATACTTTGGAGCACGTGAGAACGAATACAAGGAAGGCGGCTAGTAGATTTTAAAGACGGAAATAGTTGTTGGGGATGAATTTACGTGATTTTTAACGTGAATTTAACCCCTTAAGAAAGTGGGTTTTAATTCATGGAAGAATTCAAATCATGCTTTTTTTTACTATTCCAAACAGATAAATTGAATTCAATCTTTGTCACATTTCAAACATGCTGTTAGTTAAAGAATTACAGATCTAAGGAGAGATATATACTATTACATTTTTACTATTCCAACGTTGTTTTACCTTATTTTATCAACATATTTATATAAATCTTAAATAAATATATGGATGAAATAAATTAGAAAAATGTTGAAACAGCCGAAATGAAACAGGTTATCTAATCTCAAATCCTAAGGGCAATTCATAATAACTACCCTTACCAGAAAACGGCAGCAATGGTCTAGACAAGAAGAAAAGAACGACGTCGGTTTAAACGGGCGTGGATTAGCCGTTTCTTTGACCCTCAGTCGCCTCTCGTATTACTTTCACCGTTTCACTAGCCGAGAGAGTCAATAAATTAAAACCAAGTGAACCAAGCAGGAAATGTTTCTCTACGTCTCACCTACCGATGTCTCGTGTCTATCCCTCATCACAGAGCCGATAGATTTAGATCAATCACCGTTGGATTTTCCCCTTTCTTCCCTTGTCTTTTACCTCTAGGAGAAGAATTAAAATCCCCAAATGGTGAAGTTGTTATTCTAGGGTTTCATCTCCTTACCCATTAGTTGAAATTGAAATATTTCCCATTTACAAGATCCGATCTTTAGTGCGATTCAGGTTATGATTAATGGAAGTCTCAGAGAATCATGATTCGAAGGAGCTAAATGTTCCTAATGGAGATGATGTTGAAGAGGAAAAAGAAGCAGGGTCATCAAATGGTGTTGTCTCCCCAAAAACTCATGTTGATCAGGTAAAATTAGGGACTTTGGATCCAACTTAGGTCAAATCACGTCCACAAAACTAGCATTTTGTCCTTTTTTTTTTCGTAAAGATTTTGAGCTGATGCAGGAACAAGAACGTGTTACCATGCATCATGTGGAGAGTAAAGAAGACATGTTTGAGGACGCAACAGACGACATGCAAGAGAATCAGTTCCAAGAAACGGAAAATGTTGCACAGATTGACACAGTGTCGGTGGACAAGATGCGAGCGCTTTTAGAGAAGACAGTTGCTGAGAAAGAGAGTGTTGTGAGGGAGTTTAAGGTCAATTTTTTTTTTCCTATGCTGTTTTTCTTTTTTTTTAATGGTTGGTGAATGTTTGAGGAATTGTTTCTGCTTGTGAAAACGTATGCGTTTTGTTTTGATGTAGGAGGAAAGAGAGGTGAGTTTGAGAGAAGTTGCTAATCTCCATCGCCTGCTCAAGGGGTTGAATGATAATGGACGTGGAGAAGGGGAAGAGATGGTGGCCGGTTCATCAATAAGGGAATTGATTGGTGAATGCTCGCAGCTGGTCAAAGCTGTTTGGGAAGAGAAGTTGAGGAGTGAGAGTGAGATAAGAGAGCTAAGGGAACAGAATGGGGATCTCAATGGGAGAGTTCAACTTGACCAGAATGTAGATGCTGTTGCTGACAGAATCCTGGGTTCGCTTGGGGCAGTGGTGAACCTAGGAGAAGTGGTTGATAATTCTGTAATGGGAAAAATTACCCATGTTGAAAAAAGCATTTCTGTGTTGGTGGAGCAGTATAGCTGGATGTTTCAAGAACTTGATCAACTTAGGCAGTGTTTGACTGAAGGAGGGTTGAAGGAAGGGGTACAAGAGGAGTTTGGTCCTTGGATGGTGTTTGCTGCAGCTCGTAATGAACTGGTGGAGCTCAAGAAGAAGGAAATAGAGATGATGGAGAAACTAAGCCAGTTAGAAAGTGATAATAGAAATTTTATGGAAGAGGTGCAGAAGGAAAGAGCAATGGTTGAGACAGCAAATGTGGAACTTGAGCAGGAAAAGAAAAGATGTGCTATTACCAAGGAAAAGCTTAGCATGGCTGTGACCAAAGGGAAGGCATTGGTTCAGCAGCGGGATTCATTAAAGCAGTCTCTAGCTGAGAAAACAACTGAGCTTGAGAATTGTTGGGTTGAATTACAAGAGAAGTCAAAGGCTATTGAAGCTTCTGAGAGTTGGAAGGAGGAGTTGGTCAAACATGAACACTTGGTTGTATCATTGCAGGAAATGCTCTCCCAAAAGAATGCAACCCTCCAAAATTTTGAAGAAATGATTTCTCAGACCAGTGTACCTGAAGAACTTCAAACGATGGATATTGTTGAAAGATTCAAATGGCTTATAAATTTCGTAGCAGTACTGCAGGATACGGTTTCACAAAAGGATGCAACATTTCAAGAGATCGAAGCAATAATTTTTGAGATTAATTTTCCTGAGGAACTAAAATCTTCAGATATCGTCAAGAAATTGAAATGGTATTTGAATTTGGTTGCATCACTGCAGGATGTGCTTTCACAAAGAAACAATATTCTTGAGAGCCTGGATGAAATTTGTTCTCATATCAGTGGAGCTCATGAACTTTCATCAATGGATATTGTTGGGAAGCTGAATTGGCTTGTAGATCAGAGAAATGCCCTTACTGATGAGTTACTGGAATTTCGCAGAGTAAAAGATGCCTTACCTCCACTTGATCTACATGATACTACTTTGTCCTTAGACTTGGAAACTCAAATATGTCGGCTAAAGGAAGCCTATAACCAGGCAAAAGGTGAAGTGAATTTGTTGCAAATTGAAATTTCTACCTTAAAGGAAGCTGCACATACTGAAGTTGAACGCTTAACTGTTTTGCTGTTGGCCGAATATCAGGAAAATGAATATATTAAAGCAGAGTTGGGTAGCTTGGCATCTGAATGTGAAAAACTTTTCAAACAGGCACATCAAGCCTCATCTGATAAGGATCAGGTGATTAGAATGCTGCTAGAGGGTTCTGGTATAGTAGCAGATAGTCAAGAAGGGACTGATCAAATATATTCTGACATTGCTACACTGATCAGTAGATGTATTGGGAAGATGAAGGAACAAAATAGCTGTTCTTTTGATACTTCCACTCACGAGCGAATGTTTGAGAAGATGCAAAGTCTTGTGTTCGTCAGAGATCTGGACTTTAGGATTTGTGAGAATCTTGTGGAGGAAGACAAACTGGCAAGGTCAGAGGTTACTAGATTGTCAGACGAGTTAAGAATGGTGTCTCAAGATCTTCTGGGACTGAAGAAGGATAAGAACTCTCTGCAGAAAGATCTTGAACGATCAGAGGATAAATCTGCTCTACTAAGGGAGAAATTGTCTTTGGCAGTTAAGAAAGGCAAGGGACTGGTTCAAGATCGGGATAATATAAAACTGCTTCTGGAGGAAAAGAACTCAGAGATTGAGAAATTCAAGCTTGAATTGCAGGAGGAAAAATCTAAAGTTGCTGAATGTGAGAATCAAATAATTAGACTCTCCACAGAGTTGGAGAAAGTACCGAGGCTGGAGAGTGATCTTGTTGAAGTGGCAAATAGAAGGGATCAACTTGAACAGTTTTTGTTGGAAAGTAATAATATGTTACAGGCAGTAATTGAATCCATTGACCGCATTGTCCTTCCCGTTGATCTAACTTTTGAAGAGCCTGTAGCAAAGGTGAACTGGCTTGCACATAACATAGATGAATGGAAGCAAGCTAAGAACCTTCTTGAGCAAGAGTTGGGCAAAGTGAAGGAAGAAGCTAGCATTACGTCAAATAAGTTATTAGAAGCTCAACAAACTATTAAGTCTCTGGAAGATGAACTGTCAGTTGCAGAAAATAAAATATCTGAACTTTCTGAAGAAAAAAGTAAGATAGAACTTGCTATGAAACATGGCAAAGAAGACTTGCAAAAAGCCATGGAGGAAGTTATGGCTCAAACCAGCAAGTGTACTGAAGCTTTAGCAAATAGAAAGTCATTGGAAGAAGCATTGACAGTGGCAGAGAGTAATATTTCTGTGGTTATCAAGGAGCGGGAAGATGCTCAACTTGGCAGAGCTACTACAGAGACTGAGCTAGAGGAAGTGAGAAAAGAAGCTGCTATCCAAACTAGCAAACTCTCAGAGGCTTATAGAAACATCAAGTCTCTTGAAGATTCATTATCTCAGGCAGAGGCTAATATTACTTTGCTGACTGAGCAGAACAATCATGTACAGGTTGGAAGAACCCATTTAGAGGATGAACTGCAAAAGCTAAGAGATAAAGTTGATTCCCAGGATGATAAGCTGGCAGAAGCCTCCACAACCATAAGAACACAGGAAGATGAGTTGTCAAAAGCGGCAAGTTCTATTTCTGTGCTTGAAGATGAAAAAAGGATTGCTGAAGAGGAGATTTTTACGCTCAATTCCAAGTTGAAAGCTCTGATGGATGAGTTAAGTGGATCTAATAGCAGCTTTGAAACGAAGTCAGTGGAGCTCATCCAACACATTCGAGATCTGCAGAATCTTGTGAAAAATGATAATGTATTGCCCTTAGTGAGACATCATTTTGAGAAGGAATTTGAGAACCTGAGAAATATGGATATTATTGTTAAAGATATACGTGATAATTTGGCTGACACAGAAATGCTGCAAGGTCACCCTGTTGTGGAGGTAATCTCTATGTCTGTATGTTATAGCAAAAGTTTTTTTTTTTGGTTCCATTTAGGACCATCTAGTAAGATAGGTTTTTATCCATTTTATTCAGGGTGATTCTTTTGTGTTCCCCAACATGCTTGGCAATATCGTAAACATGGAGGGAGATAATTTTGAGATAAGTTCAGCAGATGTTGGCAATATTTCCTTGCATATTAAGAATGCTGCAGAAGCGTTCCTGTTGAAAAGAAAATATTTGGTAGATGAATTTGACGGTTTATTTAGTTTTGTGGATGAGATTATTGAAGTGTTGTTGAGAAGATTAAGAGCAACCAAGGATTCAGTTGCTATGATTTGTGAGCATATGGAATCAGTGAATCAGGAGTTGAAGCATATTGAAAGGCATAAAGAGCAACAGGAAAGGATCACGGCCACTTTAGAACAAGATATTAGAGTTTTACTCTCGGCTTGCGTGAGTGCTGTGAGAGAACTGCAGTTTGAAGTTAAGGACAAGTTATTGGAGCTGAGCTCTGTTCCTGAGCTACAAAAGTTGAAAGATAGTTCGAGTTTGGAAGCCAGTGTAGTTGGTGGTCTTGACACTGAATATCAACAAAGCTCTGATGAATGCAACTATCTAAATGTGGTGGAAATGCTGTCATTGACTACAAGAAAAGTCAAAAGTTTGATTAAAATGTTTGAGAGCACTAGTAATGTGGCAGCTGCCACAATTGAAGACTTGCAGAACGAATTGAGGAACACCAGAGAAGCTTCAGCAAATGCAATAGAGGAAAGGGACGTATATAGTAATAAGGTTACAGAGTTGAAGAGCAATATGGAAGCATTACAAGATTCTTGCAAAGAGCTGAAGCTAAAGATGGAAGAAGATTATAAAGTATTAGAAGAAAGGTTGAAAGAGAAGGATGGTGAAATTTCAACATTGCAAGATAATTTATTGCTGAAAGAACACAGTAAGTTTTGTTTTTGTGTCAAGAATACCAAAGTTTGATTGTTTGCCTTATTGTGATATCTTTCTATTTTTAAATACTTATTTATGTTTATACTAACTAACCTTTAATGCCTTTGGCCACAGAGTTGGAAGATGGTCTCATTTTGACATCAGATATGAAGATCCTTTTTGATAAGATAAATGGTATTGAAATTCCATATATGAAGTCAGAAGGGAATGTGGAAGCTCATTCTTCAGTTGAGATGAAGAAACTATTTTCCATCGTTGAATGTGCAACGGAGTTTCACCATCAAATAAAAAATTTATCTCATGACAAAGCTGAATTGCAATCAACAGTGATGTCAAATGTTCTCGAAATTGAACATCTGAAGGAGGAAATTGAAAAATACATTGGATATACACAGGAATTTGATCAATTGAAGACTGAAATGTCAGACCTAACATTAGGTTTGGAACGAATTGTTGATAAGTTAGAAGGCAATGAAGTTGTAGGGGAGAAAAAATCTGCATCTATCAGCATCCAGAGAGTTTTACCAATATTGGAAAACAAGATAGTGGCTCTACTTCTAGAAGTCGAAAATTCGAAATCCCAAGCCAAGGAACTTGGTGACAAGCTACATGGAAGCCAGAAAGCCGTAGATGAATTATCAACCAAAGTTAATTTACTGGAAGATTTGCTTCAAAGTAGATCTGCTCCGCCGGAGATTGTCCAGGAGAGGAGCATCTTTGCGGCACCTTCAGTGGCCAGTGGGTCAGAAATAACTGAAATTGAAGAGACGGTAAAAGAAATCCTTGTTTTTGACCATTCCATGCTTTTCTGTTCATAAAATTCGCCATCTAGTGAAAGGGGTTCTTCTTATGTAAATATTCATGTGAAACCTATTAAAATTTTGTCCCTTTGATGCTTATGCAGGGAACTTTTGGAAAGAATGAAGTATCTTCTGTTTCCTCAGCTGCACATCCACGAACTATGCGAAAAGGATCAACTGATCATCTTGCACTCAATGTTGATCTTGAATCGGCTAGTCTGCTCAACAAGGAGGAAAAAGATGAGGATAAAGGTTTGGGTTCTATTGTTTTCTATTTCCTATTCTCAAATAGCAATTCACAAAATCATTTTAAAAATTATATTGTTTTTCCTCTATGGTAGGTCATGTTTTCAAGTCTCTCAACACATCGGGTCTTGTACCTAAACAAGCAAAATCTGTTGCAGATCGGTTGGATGGAATATGGTAAACTGTTAAATTTCTTATAAAGCTTTTGTTTGTCCATTTCTTTTGGGGGAGGGAGATAAGAACTTGGGTATTAAATTTTAGGAGTGAAGAATCATGTACAAGGAATTTGGTGCAAAAATGTTGCATGCAACAACTTGACACTCAGTTTTAATTGGCTGTGTACAGGGTATCTGGCGGACGAGTTTTAATGAGTCGTCCTAGAGCAAGGTTAGGCCTTGTTGCATATTGGCTTCTCTTGCATATATGGCTACTGGGCACGATTTTGTAAAGAAGCTTGTGATCATAACCTTGACCAGGCTTGCAGCATTCATTGTCAGCAATCACAACTTGTTTTGTAAATATTTTTTTTTCCAGAATTTCACCCAATTCTTTGTTGATATGCACAGTTTCTCCTTCATTTGATTCTCTGCATTTGTATTTTAGTGTGCAGAGAATCCAAGCCTCTGTCAGTGGCCTGGAAAAAATAAATCAGCATCCATTTTAAGTCGCCCGTTGTAAAACTTAAGATAAGGATTGGTGAATGATAGAATGAAATAGATGTGAATGGTATCTTTGCTCTTTCTCTAGACGACATGAGCATGGATAAATGTTTTCATGTTGTAACATTAAATTACAGGCAATTACCTCGCTCGATTGCGTGCTGGTCTCTTTTAACAATCCACGAGACGTGAAAAGTAGGACTAAAAGTGGTAATAGGTTGTGTCTGGCTAGTTCAAATCCGGTCAAGTTCTGGAGTTCTATTGGGATTTCAAGCCAAAATATCAGGTTCAGATTAGGATAGGAAGTTGTGGAGTTCTACTGGGATTTCAAGCCAAAATATCAGGTTCAGATTAGGATAGGATGATGCGGTAATGTGTGTGATACAAAAAGCTTCTGAACTCATCTTACCGTTGAGATATGCTAAACCTTTTGATATCTCATCACTAAATTACTACTAATTACTCACTCCATGAATAACTCTGAATGGTAAGTATGTATCTTTTTAACCAACAAATCATCATCAAAACAAAATTTTATGAACAATTCATTCATCTTCCATCTTATCTTCTCTTTTAAAAATATTTAACACCCACTAGAAATCCATGTGAATCTTAAAACATCATATCTATTTTTGTTCTATATTTCAGATCTGTTCATTTTACCATAAAAGTTTCCAAGATTAATAAAACATGAAAAACAAAAGATAAACAAAAAGGAGTTCTATGGCTATCCCTGTTGGCTGCACTCAGAATTCGGTTCACAGCCCGTTGCCGTGCGAAGGAGGTTGGTGTCAATAAACGGCCACAAATATGAACTTGCTCAGTATAAACCGTTGGTCGGCGGCAGCCCACAGAGTCTCTGCAATCCAGCTTTTGTGGGCAAACTCTAACTTCTTGGGTCAGTCTCTCTCCCTCTCTATTGAATGCCATGCCTGAACCCAATTTATTCTTTCGTTTCCCAGAAGCCAAATTGGCTGGTAATATGGTTTTTGAGTTTAATGATAAAGCCTTCCTCTGTATTTTCAATAGGTGAGAAGCTAACAGCCCTCTATCATTCCCACCACGTTTTGCCTGCCAAATCACCTAGTGTAAGATTCTAACCTTTTCCATCCTGTTGCTTGATGAAGAATTCGTTTGCTTGTGTTCTGAAGGTAGTAACTTTTAGCACAGTGATTTGCATTATGCTTCCATTTTTGCAGGATTATAAACGCTGCATGTGGGCTTTTGCAAGAAGGAAATCGTCGAAAAAGTTAAGAAGACATGAGGGTACGCCGGATGTTGTACCACTGGAAGCGACTGAAAAGAGTTTAAAACAGGAACATGGAGACTTTTCAGAAAGTTCGATTGCAGAGGTCAATGATGTTAAGAGTGTTCAACAGATTGTCAACGTCCCTTCAAGGCGTGCTGTCCTTAAGGCATGCACTGTTACCTCTGGATTGATTGCTGCTTTGGGTTTAATAATTCGACAGGTATGCTTAGAGTCATGGTTTATGATCAACTGTTGGTCGGCAAACAAGGTTGAATCTTTAATCTTTCAGTCGGATTACTCGAAATTGTGATTCACCACATAGTTGTTTTTGTTAGGAAATGAGGCCTTATGGTAGTTTTGGAACAACAATTTTAACGGTTTTTCTTCTCTGTCATTAAATGCTTTGCATGGCTGATCTGTTGTTTGATTTAATGCTTTATTATGGCTGTAATTAGCTCCTATACTGGTTTTCTTTTATTCTGAGAACTTGGGTTGTCCTAACGCACTCTTATAGTGATTCCTGTTAAATTATTGTTCCTCTTTTGTCATTTTAGGATGTAGAGTCAATTTTTTCATGTTCATTGAAGCGAGGAATCAATGTGTAAGTTTTTTGACAGGTAACTCATTTTCAATTTAAACATTTAAATTTTAATTTGCAGGTATCTCACGTTGTATCGATGGAAGGGTTGCCAATACATGACTGCTCTATGGAAGTCTCATGTATACAAAATTCCACCGTTTCGTCTCACTACCTTTTGGTTGATGCAGTATTTTTCTATCTTTTCAGTGTGAAGAATCATCCTGAATTAGATAATTCTACACTGAAGGACATTATTTTATTAGATTATCAACATAATCTTGAGTTTGTATGTAAGAAGTTGTCAAGTTCTTTAATGAAAGGCCTCATTCAGCCATAATGGCATTTGCATTGGTTCTGAAATTGGTAAGTGGATTAATATAGCCAGAATAAAGTATTTGATGCCTTGTAACCGTTGATGATGAAGTACGACTTTGATTTCTTCGATTATACTTTTTCTGTTTCTACTTGGCCGTTTACAACTTAAAAAATTTGAGGCAAATAAGATTGACTGCTCCAGTTTTAGACAACTCTTCACTTCTTAAAAAAACCTTTTTCCTCTTTGATTGGCAGTCGGTATTGAAATGTGGCATTTTGAGTTAATTATGGCATCGGTTATACTGATATCATCATCCCGATACTTGCTACTAAGGACATGGCCAGAATTTGCTGAATCTACAGAAGCAGCTAATAAACAGGTAGCTTTAATGAGCATTACAGACTTCTATTGGTCATTACAGACTTCTATTGCTATAGTGAGACATGAAAGAGCTAATGGTCACAAGCTTGTGGTGGCCATGATG
>JANZXV010000003.1:8632698-8647300 GCA_027576455.1 Erythroxylum roigii
AAAGGAGTGATAGTTCAATATGCAACTGTCGAATTTACCTCTATAGTCTCTGTCATGCCCAAAGGAGCTTCCATAGGAAATGATTCTCTGTGCGAAACCATTGCCTATCAAAGCTCCATGTTCCCTAAGATGTATTAGAATAGCATGTTGTTCCCATTTAACATGTGCCCATCCGAGAAGAACATGTGCTGTAAAAAAATGTTGATACCACATCTAAAAAATAATATGCAAAACATTATTAGTGTATAATTGCTCTAATTACCTTCCCAATGTGTTTGGGCTGAGATGCTACATAAGTTGGAAGATTACTCTGAAGTATACGCTCTTCACATCCATGGCTACATCCTTAAAGGTTCTTGAGTTCCTTTCGGACCAAATGTTGTATACAGTCGTGGACAATAGAATAGGGAAAAGGTTATTGTGTGAAGTTGTGTGGTGAAACCAATTGAGGATAGATTGAAGGCTTGTTGGGTTGGGAATGGAGATTTGGAAGTAGTTGGAGCAATGTTCCCATACTGCTTTAGAGAATGTGCATTTAAAAAACAGATGCTCATTGGATTCAAGGTTCGATATACAAAGAGAGCAATGGTTAGGAGTATAGCGAAAAAGAAGTTTATCCCTTGTTTGTAGTTTATCAAGGACTGCCAACTATAGAATGAATGACTACCAACTATAGAATGAATGAACACCTTGGGTTGTTGTTTTTGAACCAAACCAGATTATGCCAAAATACTTGCTGGGTTGTAGGTCTCAAGATTTTATAAGCTGGTCCATTGGTGTACTTTTTTTAAGGCCTAGATAACCATTCCAAATAATCCGGAGTGGAACTATTTGGTTGGTATTGAATGAGTTCAAGATTACCAATGACCTCTATAGAAAAATCACGCCACCTTCACTCATTATTTCGGATAACTTCCGAAACTTTTGCTGTCAAAGGAAGATTCGACCTATTTATCTCTCTCGATGAAAAAAGTTCTTCAAGATTCCCCTCGGATGTCAAAGATCCTGCCATAACATATATTGAGTTATTTGATTTTACAAATACGATCATGTTACTGTTATTGAGCAGGCAACTTACCTCTTCCTGCTATGTATTTTTTCAAGAGATAGAAAGATTCTCTATAATTTTAGTGTACGTGATTCACAATGTGTAAGTCAAGTGAATCCTACAATTCAAATTGAGTAAAATTATTTTACTGTATATATTTTTTAACGTTCCGATTTGGGAATATATTTTTGTGATTGATGAGAATTACTTTTGAGACTAATAAAATTTTGGTAATTAATAATGAAATTATAATTTTTTTTTACTAAATTATAGTTTAAAAATTTTAGAGCGTCACAGTCAGTGCAATAGCGTCATAACTCGTGATTTTCTATATAACTGCCTAACAGTACCAATCTTCTATAATTGATCACCTTGCAAATTCACCATTTGTATTGACGTACTTGCCTAATATAGGAGTTATTGAAGAGAAGCAAATGGCAGAAAGAGGCTATGATTGCTATCAAGGCCGTTCAGACTTCAGATTCATTAATTCTGGTGGGAGGAAAATTGCTGAAAGCTAAAGACCACATTTAAGGAATACAATGATATAAAGAATACTTTAGTCGGAAGATTTTTTCTCTGTAAGTGTTCGTTTAATGCTATTCTCGAGTATCAACAACTTGCTATCTTTTAGCTTGTGGCCAAAACGTTTGTAGACATGTAGGGCGACATACATCCTTGGACCTGAAAAGAAATCCATTGTTTAGATACTAAGAAGTTAAGTGGAAGTCAAGTAACTAGGTTGTCATAATTTTGACCAAAACAAATTGTTAGCAGTCGGACAACCTAACTTGTTTATGTCTAATATTAATTTCGTGTGACAAGAAATGTTATCAAGTCCAGATAAAGAACAAGGCAATGCATATAAATTCCATATTCTGCTTTCCATTTTCAGTTTTCTTCTTTGATGGATGAAGAGGGAGCTCACTTGTTTCTCCAAGCCAATTAAAGGACAGGATTTTCAAGTTGGTGTGAGTTACATTTGGCTCAAATTCTGCTAAAAGCTTCAATAGGTTATTTCCTTAATGGCATGCCACATGGCAATCTTGCTGCATTTTCAACTTCATGTCGTGGCATGCATACATTTTATAGCCAAGCAACAGCAAGGCTCCGTTGCCTAGTTAGCATGTAGGGTGAGGAGAAAGCAAAATATTCATGTCAAAGCTAAGGTAACTATAAGCCAGGCATTCAGCATGACAAGCTATGTTCATTGGTATTAGATTGCAAAGCATTTATGAAACCAAGAAAAACATGCAACTGCCGAAACGAAACATTATGTTGCCAAAACCAGGATTGAGATGCAAAACCAGCATAGCAACACATTATAGAGCAAGAGAAGATCCAACTAAGCACTATAGTCAAAACTGTGAGATAATATTTCTCCCTAGCATGCAGAATGTTGAGAATCAAAATACAATTAAACTTTTTTAATGCAAAAAACATGAAAGAGAACACTGGTGCAGACAGTAATCTCTGGAGGGTCAGCAGCAGTAGAAGCAGGCTCAATCACAAACAGAAGCTATTAGAGTATTAAGAAAAATGATGTTAACAGATTAATTACCTGCAGCAAGCAAGTAGGAATTTCTATAAATCCCTGTAGGAGAAGATCAACCTTCTGCAGAGTGCTCGGTGTAACAGGAGTGATCACATATAGCAAATCTTTGAACTTGTCTATTCCTCTAACAATTCCTGGAGGAATGAAGCCATCAATAAGAACAGAACACAATCAGAACTTAAGAACTACAATGTGTCACTTATAATTGGCCTTCCCAAACAAGTCATCCAGCAACAAGATGAGACTTGTCCATATATCAGGCACATTCATGCAGCAATAAGATTGACAAGCAAGAAAAACCAGGAGCTTTTTAGCTGTAAGCAAGATGCTATTGAGTGGCTTATACACCATAGAACAAGGCACTGACACCAAAGCAATGCAGTAAATAAATTTCCTGTCTCATTTGAACTGGCTGATACATAACAAAGGTTGTACCAATAAAAAACAAAAGCATATAAATGCCTCTAAACTACGAAACACTAGAATATGATGGAAAGGAACTAATAACAAGCTCAGTGAATGAAAAGGCATACGAAAATACCTACCAAGACCAACACACCAAGGTACATCTTCCAACTGTTCAGAAGGAACTGCCAAACCAACAATGGTTGCATTCAAGCTGTAGAAGATTTCACTATGTGGTACCTAGCAGGATGTTTTTGTTTTTCACAAGTAATTTCTTTGGACACTGAATTATGAAATGGGAAAGACATGAATTAAAAGGTCATTAGAAAAATACTCTTATGACCAACCTGGCTATGGAGATGTCTAATGTGGATAGTTGATATTGAAACTTGATAAGGAGGATGACAGGCAATCGCATTTGCAAGTTCCTTGATGGTAGTGATATTAAAATTGCTAGGAAAGCATTGCCTGAAATAAGCCATTATTCTTATATCCCGCAGGAGATGTGAATCCTTTTGTGCCAGCAATCTGACAGAATAATACTGAGTTGTAAACTTATAGCAGAGATAAGCTATTGGCAGTTATCAAATTTACATTATCCAGAAAATAGTAACTTTAAGCAGCAGGAATAATCTAGGATTAAAAAACAACAATTGCTATAACTAAGCATAAGGCCAGAAGATCAATTGAATAGTTAGTCAAGCCTGAACCTTCAATTAGATGTCTTTAAGGACCTTATACTTTATATTAAGATATAACAAAATACAAGTTAAAGCCAGATTTCCTGACATAGAAGCAATCATAAGGAGCAAAGGCAATAAAGAATATGTAGACAATGGTCGTGAACTCACGATCTATTGAAAGAGTCTTGAAAAGCTGGAATCTCAAGAAGATTGACTTCTCTCCCATAATCATCTTCACCTAACCAAAATGGTCCAGCAGGTAGATTTTTTCTCTCAGAAGATATGTTTATCTTAACTACATGGGTAGGAGCAATATATTTCAACATATCCACCAAAATGTCATAGCCAACACCTGGATCATATCAAAAATGTCAAAATCAGGCTCTGCTTGGATGATTAAACCCTTTTCCAGCAAACAAAACACTAGCACTATAAAGAACTGCAAGATCAAGATACAGGTCAAGGTCGCAAAAGTACATGAGAATAAAAATTACACCTTTCACCCAGCCTGGTGTGTTCACAACAAGGGGCAACTCAGTCTTTCCAGAGCTTTTACCCATGTTAAGCATGTACTCCTTCTGATAGTAATCATATATGGTACAAATATACTTAACATATGTTGCGGGATCCCTTTTTGAAGAAATATCGCCAAAGAACAAACATCTGCAGATAACAAAAAAGAATCAGACGGGATGCTATTTCATCTAAGATCAGTTAAGAATGGTAACTTGTTCAATATAAACCTAAGAAGTTACTAGAAAGAATTAAATGCCAAATCTGAAAGAAGATTTGAAACAGTGAACAAAGAGTACAAGTGGACAATTACAAATGTACAATTTGTGCAATCAACAACTCAAATTCTCAATAAATCAAACTATTACCATTAAGACCAGTTAACTATCTAATACCTTTCCGGTGTCTTCAGGCATGGAACTGCCAAATCTGATTTTCGAATGGCAGAGACAAAGGAAAACAGCAGTCAACATTAGATATATTAGGAAGGGCACATATAGTCAGGAAAAAAAAAAAAAAAAGAAGAAAAGGATTATCCTTAAGCCTCTTTGGAGCAGAAAACAAAATATTAGAACTTGGATAACAACCCAGATGAGAAATGACTGCATCAGTGGGAAAGTTGATGTAGCATCTACTAAGGATATGACTAAAGAAGGCCGAGGAGGTTAAGCTACATTCAACTAAGCCTATCATGCGCCAATGCAATTATATTGTTCACTCAACTATAAAGGGACAGGGAAGATATATTCTTTTTGACCCATAAAGAGTTAGGGATCGAATAGTTGAGTTCACGTGAATCAAGAAGGCGAATGCTAAATAACCAAAGATCACAAAAGTATACCTGAAGTCAGAGTGTCGACCACAGTGAAGGATAACAAACCAGCAGCAGTGAACTCAGGCTGGCCAACATCTGTATCCAAGTAACCTACTTTTCTATACCTACAAAGCAACAATAGTCAATAATGATCAAGCAATTTCAAAAACAGAAGAAAGACCTCTGTTGAGACAGCCAATATCCAAAACAAACCGATGCACAAAGTAGCTGACAGAAACGTTAATTCAAAACAATGTCTACGGGGAATACTCATGTGAACAGTTCCTTAGACACACCGCAAACCCTTATAAAAACAACTCATCACCGATCAAAGATCAAGTCTGTTTAATTTTTCAATTCACAGAGAAAATTAAATTCTTTCAGAACCGCCAAACAAACCAATTCTAATCGGTTAGAAGCCAAATCGTACTATGCTTTGCAATAAACTTAACATTCCCAAAAGTTAAACAGACAGGAAAAAAAGAAAGAAAAAAACCTATGGAGAAGAACGTTGATGAGATGACGAGAAAAGGTGGATTTGCCACTGTTTTTTAGGGCCACAGATTAAGGCAATAGGAGGATGTGAAGCTAATTAACCATATGCGATGGTTTCTGGAGCCTCCGACCACAGCTGAGATACGCATATACCGAGAGAGACGATGGCCAAGAAGTAGATTGGGAAATGGATGGAGTTAGGAGAGCAGATGAGGACGATGTCGATCTTGTTGATGGGGACGAGTTAGAGGATTAATAAAAAACTTCCTTTCTCGTTTGTTTGTAATACTAGCAGATTACTACTGCGCATTTGCGCAGTATTAACACCCATTTAGTTTAATTCGTTATATTATTATATGATTTTTATGTATAAATAAATATGAAAATTTTAAATTATATAATTTTAATGTATAAATAAATATGCAAAATTTTAAAATTAGTAATTAAATTATAAATATTATAAATTTGTAATGGATATTTTATTAAGAAGGTTTAAATATGTTATATTAAAAATATATAAGTTAGAATATACAAAATGAATAAGTAAAATTAGTAAGTAAAAATTTAGGATGGAAAATTTAAACAAAATAAGTTTAAAATAAATAAATATTGTGTAATTTAAAATTTTATGACAAGATTATTAATACTTAAAATTTTAAATTTATAATAATAAAGAGTAGAGGAAAAGAAATAGGACTTGTTATCCCATTCGTCCATTTCATAAGATGATTCTCTTAACTTTTGTCTTATTATATGAGTGACTTTTTTTTAGAGCTTTTGAATTAAGATTTAATTAACTACTCCATTCCACTATTGTTAATAATAATATTTGATTAATTAAAAATAATTAACAGTCGTGATTTATTTTTTTCTTAATGAATAGTTTTCTTGTAACATATATATAATTTTATTTTTATTATTATAAATTTATATTACTTATATAAGTCACGGCTGTGATTTTTTTTGGAAAATATAATGAATTAATTATAGGAAGGAGTTAAGAGTACATCCATATCCATGGAAGGATAACAAAGCTACAAGCAATACGACATCGTTTGCAATACATGTCGTCGTATGTTACATCGAATACACGGACAGTCTAAAAGAGGGAAAGTCTGGAGCCCCTTTCGGGAATACTCCAGACTTTTCCAAATTAGGGCTTCGACCTCCCTTCCTTCGATCTCGTTCTTTCTGACGATCGCGAACTTCCGGTGTAGAAAAGGTAAGCGATTCTAGCTTCAAGCTTGTGTTGTGTCTAAATCTTTCCCTTTCGTCTTTCACTCTTTTTAACTACTTGTGTCTACTCGAGGGTTGTCTTGCCTGATCTGACTCTTCGCTCGCCTGCTGCTCTTCAACTTCTTCCGAGGATCCAACTTAAGGGACTCATGGAGGAGGTCCTCTTGAAGGCGGGTAAGCGATTCTGGCTTGAATCTTGTATCTAAGTCTTTCCCACTCTTTTTAACTGCTTGTATCTTCTTGAGGGTCATCTTGATTGATCTGGTCTCTTCTGTTGCTCTTCAACACTTTCCGAGGATCCCACTTAATGGATTCATAGAGGAGATTCTCTTGAAGTTAGGTCTTTGATTCAATCTCTTCATAGCTGCTAAGTTGCTCTTTTCTACTTTGTTGAACTTTCTGTGATTCTGCATGTTTCTTGGATGCTGGAAAGTAGTTAGAAGAACTCTGGTGATGCCTTAGCTGATTAAGAGGGGAGATGACTAGATTCTCCATGTGAGAGCTATTCTCCTGTACAGTGAGAGTTCAACTGGTTTATAATCAGTTGTTCCCTGACACTAGCTATGATAAGCTCTATAATAGAGGGTAAGGAAGTAGTCTTCTGTTCAAACCTTCTGAGGTTTTTTTTTTTTTTCAAATTTCTTGAGTGCATATGGAGACTAAAATTAGGATCACCGCTTTATCAAATTTTGACACATGTAGATGGGGTAATTCAGTAAGTATATCATAGAGATTGTTCGAAATT
Source organism: Erythroxylum roigii (assembly GCA_027576455.1). Classification (NCBI taxonomy): domain Eukaryota; kingdom Viridiplantae; phylum Streptophyta; class Magnoliopsida; order Malpighiales; family Erythroxylaceae; genus Erythroxylum; species Erythroxylum roigii. Next base: position 8,640,193 of record JANZXV010000003.1, read on the forward strand.
GAAACTCCTGTACTTAGTCTAGAGATTTTTCCCCAAATTTCTTTAGAGTAATCACACTCAAAAAGAAAAAGATGGTATCTAGTCTCTTCCTTTAGATTACTTAGGATGCACATCTTGGAGGTGGGCAGGAATTATAGCCTGTCCATTGTGCTTAGTCTATTCAGCATTGCAAGCCAAATCAGAAAGCTTGTTTTGGGTCTGTTCCAAACCATAAAGTATCATTACACCCTATTAAATAACCCTTCCCTCAATTTCTTTGCTTCCTTTAGTGTCATTTCAGAAACTGGAACCCTTTTCCATAAATAAATGTCCTTTTCTCCTAGACTTCTGAACTGTGGAATGGATAGAAGTCTAATTTCATCGGTTGACAGAGACCAGCTTCCATTTGTAATAATTTCCTTGAGCTTTGTATTCATAGGAAACCTTACCAGTAAGGTTCTTGCCATCTGATTTTGAACTAAAGCTCCTTGCCCAGTCCAATTATCATACCATAGAGAAAAACTACTCCCATCCCTTATTTGACAAGAGATATGCCATTGAACTTCATCCTTCATTTTCAGGATTTGGTTGAAAAACCAAGTATAACTATCCTCGTGTCTTAGAGCTCAAAAACTCCCATCTTTTATTATGTAAATGTGAATCCATTTGATCCACAATGACTGCTTTTCACTGAGGATTCTCCAATTTCTCTTAGTCATGAGTAATCTGTTCTTCAAAGTGATTGATTCTAGACCCAATCTTCCCTCTTCTTTAGGTTGACAGATACTCTTCCAGCTAACTTTAGCTTTCCATTTCTCTCCATTTTGATTTCCCTAAAGGAACTGCTTCATCATTCTTTCTATGGTTCTGGTAAGCCCCTTGGAGAGGAAAAGGTAGGAGCACCAGTAAGTTTGCATAGATGAAATAATTGACTTCAAGAGCTGAAATTTCCCTCCATAACAGAGAGCTCTATTAGTCCATGAACCCAGTCGTTTCTGAATTTTTTCACAACTTGTTTATGACAGTGCGACAAAGAAATTTTTCACAACTCGTGATGTTCGCTTCATTGCGACATTTTTTCCTTTCCAAAGAGAACAAAACCCAACAATTACTACTGATCAAGTTCTGCCCTTATCTGCAGATGACTTGATCACACAGATGCCAAATAAGCTAAACACTCAACTTGACTCACAAAATGAGCCACCCACCCACCGCATCTTCTCTAGCTCAAATTGAACCTCCTATTATCCCTCCTCGTTGCTCAAATCGAGAAACAAAACAACCATGCTTACTTGGATGCATATCACTGTTCATAAACGAGCTCAAGCCTACTCCATCTTTAGTGACATCTTATTCAGGTCCAAAATTTCCCCTATCCCCTTATTATACAAAAAATTTTCAAACTCACACTGTGCCTTTCTAGCTTCCATTACATCTGTTCCAGAACCGATAACTTTTTTCCAAGCTATTAAATCATCCCAGTGGCGAGAAGCAATGGCGACAGAAATCAAAGCACTTGAAGTTAATGATACCTAGACTATTACTAGTCTGCCACTTGGTAAGAACCCTGTGGGTTGCAAGTGCAAGTACAAAGCTGACGGTTCGATCGAGAGGTACAAAGCAAAGCTTGTTGCTGAAGGCTACACACAAAAAAAATGAATAGACTATCATGAGACATTTGACCTCGTCGCAAAACTTGTTACCGTTCGATGTGTTCTTTCCATTATAGCTACTCGCGGATGGGATATTCGTCAGTTAAATGTTAATAATGCCTTCTTATATGGAGATGTCCATGAAGAAGTTTACATGAAGATTCCACTTGACTTTTATCGACAGGCTGGATATGGACTAAAACATGTTGGATGTAACTGGTTCTAGAAATTCTCTGAAGCACTCCTAGATGTGAGATTCTCATTGTCACGATAAGATTATTCCTTGTTTTCTCGCATCCAAGGTACCTCTCAAACATTCATTATGATTTATGTTGATGATGTCATCCTCACTGGCATTGACAACAGCACCATTCTAGAACTGAAGTCGTATCTAGATGCTCAATTCCATATCAAAGATTTAGGTCGCTAAAGTTTTTTTTGGGCATTGAAGTGGCTCGTTCCTCTAAGGGGGTATATTTATCACAAAGAAAATATATATTGGATATCCTTGATGACATCGGTCTCTTAGGAGCAAGGGTCGCTAACATTCCAATGGAGCAACATCTAAGTAGACCAACACTGACAAGACCCTGCTTGATGATCCATCTATGTATCGACAGTTGATTGGTCGACTGATTTATTTAACCATCACAAGGCCAGATATTGTGCATTCTTTTCATATTCTTAGCCAATTTTTGCATGAACCACGAAAGCCACATCTTGATGCAGTTTTTCACTTGCTTTGCTATCTAAAAAGGACACTTGGACAAGGCATTCTACTTTCATCACATTCTTTCCTTCATATCACAACTTGTTGTGATTCAGATTGGACTAGTTGCCTAATGTCGAGATACTCCACCACTGGATTTTCTACCTTTTTTGGCTCATCCCCGATATCCTGTAAAACCAAGAAACAAGTTGTTGTCTCTCGATCGTCTGCTGAAGCTAAATGTAGGGCCATGACAAGTACAACTTGTGAGTTGCAATGGCTCAAGTATTTGCTGCGAGATCTTGGTGTGTCTCACAATCAACCAATGACACTATATTGCGACAACAAGGCTGCCCTCTATGTTGCAGCAAATCCGGTCTTTCATATCAAAGATAGACTGCCACTTCATTCGTGATAAGATTCAAGCAAGATTACTTCGCACAGGTTTTGTTCCTTCAAAAAAGCAGCTGGCAAACATTTTTACTAAATCACTCGACAAGGATGCTTTCCATTCAATTCTCTTCAAGTTGGGCATTACAAACCTCCACAATTCAACTTGAGGGGGAGTGATAAAATCTACGCCATCTACTGCAATTATCGTGGAAGTCAACAGGATCAAGAAGGAATGTATCTTCTGCATATTTTGTATATAACTAATATCATGGAAATTATATTTAAGATCTTCCTATTTTTTGCCGTTACCTTTTGCTGTAAACATGTATATATACTGACAATGAAAGTAATGCAAAACAATGTTCTTAGCCACAAATCTCTTCTCTTTTATATATATATATATATAATAACATCTTCTTTCTGGTTGGTGCAGGATTTTGGTTATGCTTAGTTCTTCTTGAGGACAAATTTGTTGTTCTACGAGCGTGATAAGCTAAGAAACTCACAGAACTTGGGTGGAAAAGAAATATTAGTCAAGTTACTTTTGATGACAACGTTTATCATTTAATTGGATATTAGAGGAGTTTCTGTCGGGTGTTCCAATTACTAGTAACTGTACTGGAAGTAACTAATAAATTTGGTTAATTTCTAAGATTTAAGTTGAATACTCAAGTAGATTATTCGATGGCAAACAAGTTCCTACATAAAGTAGCGTCACGTACCACATGCACCCGATTCTTCTACAAGTTGAGACTTCACTAGGCTAAAGTTTCAAGTTGCGTTTGTGAATATTGATGATATTTGTTAATGGACATTTTATATTGATTTTAGATATATAATTTATTAAGCTCTTGTCTATTTGATGTTTAAATTGCACTAATTAAGAGTTATTTGTTTTAATATTATGTACATATTAGATTTGAAACATCTAAAAGCATAAATCAAGAAAAGTTGTCAAAGGAAGCAAGAATAAGAAACGTTAACGTTGTAGCCACCTTAAAAAACGTTAACGTTTTGGCAAGAAGAAAAAGGAGGGGATTTTTGTGTGAATGATAGGTTAAAAGGTGAATAAGAAGAGTGGGACCAGAGACCTGCGGAGATATTGAGAAAGAAGAATCAGCTGGCGGCAGAGAGAGAGAAAGGAGCGTGGTCGTGCATGAACAAGGGTGGACCAAAAATCATTATTAAAAACATTCAATACATAAAGACAAGGGAAGCAGCTGACGGCGGAGAGAAAGGAACGAAGACAGTGAGTGTGCTTGAATAAAGGTGGACCAAAAACCTTTATTAAAACATCAACGCATAGGATAAAAGAAGAGGAAGCTAGCAGCAGTGAGAGAGAAGATAAAACAACGTTGGCCAAGAAGATAGCGTGAGCAGTTGTGCGTGAATAGTAGGAGATAGCGTGAGCAGCTATATTGGGTGTTTTAATTTGTTTTTATACCTTATTTTTTTTATTTTTGTAGATTTAATCAATACAAATATATATTATGACCATGATTCATGTTATATTAATGAATATGTGTGAGTAAATTTTGTTCAGTTGAGGTTACGATTGATGTTGGGTTGGATCTAGGACAATTTTGTGATATTGGTTTTTGATTGATTGAATGCATATTTACTTCTAATTTAGCTTGATCGCCTATATTGAATGTCATAAGCAATGTGATTTAATTTGTCAGAAAATTAATTAAGCAACATATATACTTGAGACTAAAACGTAGACCAACTTTAGGATCTTTTGTGAGGATACCTAAGATTAACGAACTTAATTTTAGGCTTCTTGTATTGAATGCCTTTAATTTCAAATTATCTATGAACTAGGTAGGTAATTTAGATTTAGAAGAGAAAGGGAATTCCTATGAACATTAGTTTCGACTCGCTTAAGTGAAGTAAATCTAAAATCAATCCACCGTTACAAGTTTTATTGTCTAATCCAATTGAAATTCGATACCTTAACTAATTTCTATCATTTGATTAAGTCTAGTTGTTTTTAATTCGTACTTTGCATTTTGCATATTTCCTTGATTCGCTTACTTTATTTTATTTTCAAATTAATCAATTCTTGATCATCTGAGTAATTTTGCATCGTTTAATTTAATTGCCTTGCATGTTGGAATTCTTTGAGTATGATATCCGGTTCTTACCGTTTTATATTACTTGTCGACAGGGTACGCTTACCTCTAGTTGGTCTAAATAGAATTTAATTTATATTGATTTATTTAGACCGCAACAATATTGTAAACATATCAACTCTCACGTCCTTCTGTTGCTCGATTCATTTACTACCCAGGAACCATAATACCTGGTTGTTCTTCCATACGTTGGTACTGTCCACGTCTTCAACAATTTTAGACTAGCATCATTAGTCCCACAGGAATATAATAGATCATAACAGATTAACAGGCATGATAAGACCGGTGGACGACCATGTTGGGGCCATGTTCCAACCCCAGCGCTGAAGAGGTTAGCAAGTTCAGGAAAATGAAATACTCAATAATGAAATTCATACCAAGTGAGTACAAGTAGGTACAAGATCGTTCACAGAAAAAGTGGTTTCATGGTGCATTAAATCATTGGCTTGGGTGGTGGTGTGGTACTAGAAACTAATGGCTAAGGTGCATCTACCATGACACAGCCATGCCAACAAGAGACCAGTTCTGCGGCTGGGAATGTTACTGAACGGTACTTATTAACATTTAACAGGCCCTATGAGCCTGAAGTTGAACCCACCACCACGACCCTTCTAAAATACCAAGGCCAACTTTGTCTGTTGATCAAGCTGTAGAAGACGCTCAAATAAAAGAGCAGAGAAGTTGGCTTTTGCCTAAGACGTCCATGAGGTCCCACTGGAGAAGAATAATAGGGAACAGAACTCACATGGAGGAACGTGCCTTGCCTGGCCAATGAAGACGATGCTTAATGGAGACTTAGCATGTCTCCACGTATAGTACGGACTTCCAAGCTTTTTCTCTTTTTCTCATAAAGTGCTTCTCTAATTAAGTGGTCAACCAGATCTTGTTAACTTCTAATAACATCTATAGAACAAATAAACGAACTCAATTTTTTTGAGAGATAGACAAGTGTTAGCTTCTTTGGGTCTTTCTGTATTACAAAGAAACGCTTTTTTGATCAAATTAAAATTATACTCTTAATTATAATTATAATTAAGATCTAAATATAAATTTAATTTAATTTTAATAAAATCAAATATTTAATATTTGAAGTTTCTTACACTACATAATTAAGTTCAACTTAGATTAAAATTTCTCTCTTTAATTATTCGCTAAGTGTGTCTTATTAAAATTTTAATATGTTGACAATAATTATAGATTATAATTAATAAGTTTATAAGTTGCATATTTATAGGCGCTAAGTTAGCTTGTAATTTAGCACTTATATAGCATATTTTAATGTATTATATGATTTTTTGTGATTAATTTATTGTCTAGTAAGTGATAATTTGAGGTATGATTTCATATTTTAGTGTAACTTTTTCTATGATTGTCCAATTGAGGAGATAACAAAATCAATTCAAAACGAATACTATGGACGATAACTTTGTAAAAGGCATCAGAAATCAACGTATACATGAAGATATCAAAAACTCAAGAAGATTAGAGAATATAGAAGAAAAAAAAACTAACTGCACCAATATGATATTGGTGTTCCGCGTCGATCTTACAATGCATGGAAAAAGTTTGAGAAGTAGAAGTAAACTGGTGTTAGATTGATGTTTGTAATCGATGCTGAACTCGTAAGTTTTTACACTCGTAAAGTTTCAGAAGCTAGCTGGTGCTGGTGTGAAAGGTGGACAAGCGCTGAACTCATGATAAAGAATTTGGGGACTCGCAAAAACCTTTCATTTCACTTAAGCCTCCTATATGTAACTTTAAACTGTAAATACCTAAATAAGGTTAATTAGAAAGTTTTTTTTTTGGGAGCCACTATTGTTTTAGCTATCATTTTAGGTTTTCTTAGCATCAAAGAGAGATTAGGAGCAAGATTGGGGGAAGATTAACCTCTGCTAGAAGTAATTAGAGATATCTCTTCTAATTCTTTCTCATTTACTTTCTTTTATAGTAAGAATTTTTTTGTTTGAAATTAATTATGTTGAGTATCTACATTTATAATTAGGGTTAGTAATGTAGTTTATGATAGATATTTAAATTGTTAATATATGATTAATTATTGGTTTAGTTGAATTTAGTTTATTTGATCTTAATTGTTAGATTTATCCCTAGCCAACATAAATTTAATCTTAGGATTGTATAAGATATTGAAAGGTTTGAATTATAATGTTAAGTCAATTAAAATACATATATTTTGGACTTAATGTTGATTGATTTGTGAACTTGGTATCTAAAAATTGATG
>JANZXV010000003.1:8662520-8678658 GCA_027576455.1 Erythroxylum roigii
TGTTGATTTCAAAATTCCCAAAATCCAAAAATATACTTTCTTACAATTTTCTTTAATTTAGTTATTTTACTCAATTTTGATCAATACACAAAAACCCCTAGCTTTAAACCTTTTTCATCGGTTCCAAGAAGTGAGACGACCCGAGGTTGCAACTTATACTGCAATCTTGGAATTTATTGTTTTTGACCGGTTTCCAAGGATAGATCCTAGATCGAACGACAAGTTACGATCAGGCGTAAACTAGAGTCATAGGGCTACAAGTTTTATAAAGAAATAAAGTATTAATTCAGTCTCTAAGAACCTCAATTGTTGGACGGAAGTTGAGTATAGATTATTGTTTCAGCATAAGGATAGTCCCAACATGTTTGGGGTAGAACTTCCATATTTATGAACCAAATTGACTGAGTTTGATGTCGTTAGAAACTTAAGACAATTAAGAACATTTTTCTAGAAGGAAGTGTTACCAAATGTTTTCATTTACCTGATCATGGAAAATTGACTCGAAAGTCTAGATTTTGAAAGGGTTATAGTTCAATTTTAGCACTTTTGATTATTGAAGCCCTATGAATTTCCTTTGAATGTGGATTGATTGAGAAATTGTTTGTGTTTAGGAAACCAAGCAAACGTTACCCAAGAGTAAGAAGAAAGGCAATCTTGAGCTTGGATTTCAAGCAGAATTAGGTAGGTGATGTATTTAGAGTTATTGTGTGATTGAGAAAATTCTTACCTATGTGTGAATATGTGTTTTATGTATGCATCGAAAGACGCATGACATTTTGATTGAATATGTGATTAATAGTTTGAAAATGATTGTTGAAAATTTATAATGATTCTGATTTTGTTGTGCCTTGATATCTGTCTTGGCATTCTGTATAAATGGAAAGAAAGAAGAAAAAGCATGAAAGCATACCATTTTGATAAAATGATTCTGAGCATGATTATGTGCTTCTGTTTGGGCAAGAGTGGAACCATTCTGTTCGTCACGTGCACATTGACAAGAGCCTTCTCCCGGCTGCCCGCTTGTGACATATGAGCTCTGAAATGGACTCATTCTGTTCATGAGGTAAACTTCGGTTTCCTCATTATGTTTTATGGAATACTCGAGCCGTTTGTTGTGCATTGCATATTTGAACTGTTAAGTATGAAGCATATTGAGTTGTTTTGTGAATTGAGATAAATGTGATGAATGTGTAAATTGCTTGAATATAGTATGAGTGCTAGAATTGCTGGACTTATATACATACATATGCTTGAATTTTGTACTAATCACTGATGACCATAAATATATTAGCCATTGAGTTGTGTAGCTCAACCCATTATTTTTCCTCCTCAGATGCGACTCAAGACGACAGTTGATCCTTGCAAGACATCGAAAACTCCACAACAGTTAGAGATCTTTGTACTAAGTTAGTGACTATTTTGGATAGCTTTATAAGCATATCAACATTGACCATCCTTATGTATTTTGTTTTAAGCTTTGGTATGTATGATGTTGTGTAAGTAAGGTTGTTCAAACTCTTTGGAATGGAAATGGTGTGAAGAATTGGAGTTCCTTTTGTTTATGAGTATGGTTAGCTTGTGGTTAGATTTAGAGATATGTGTTTGTTTTGCATGTTTGAATATTTGGATATCAAATTTCAATTCTGGAATTTAAGCCGCGGCAAACTTCTATGGGTTCGTCGGGGCGAACCTATATTTTGCCGCAGCGAACGCCCTTTTTGCGATTTCGCCACGGCGAAGAATGACTTCTGTTGCGGCGAACTCCTTTTTGTTGCCACGCTGAGATTTGTTGGCGAAGAATGGCTTCTGCTGCGGCGAACTCCTTTTTACTGCCACGCTGAGATTTGTTTTAAATGCTTTCGCTTTTATCTCACACGACTGTCCCGATTGGTCACCTTAGGATTAGCCTTGGGGTCGGGTCTCGAACCTACCATTCTTCGATATCAGGAATTGATAGTTGAGCTCCAAAAACGGGGTCCAATATTAGAGCTTTTCTCTGGCTCATGACCAAGAACAAACTGCTGACGAACCAACCAACGAGTGGCAAGACACATGGCATCAGACAATAGTTGTCACATCTGTGGGCAGGAAGAGATCATTATGCATGTTATTCAAGACTGTGCTAGGGTGCACGTATTCTGGAAAAAAATTTCCCTCGAGAGTGGTGAATACGGACTTCTTCCTCCAGGATGAAGAGTTATGGGTACAATCCAACCTTATGAAGCACTCCCTAGTACTGCAAAAGGAATGGACTGCGATCTTTGGAGTTGCCTGCTGGTTGCTTTGGAGTTGGCGCAACAAGAGCTTGTTTGAAGAGGATTTTAATTGGCCGGAAGATGGTACAAGAATCGTTATGGAGTACGTGGAGTGGTTAGTTCGAGTGAGGGCAGCAGAAAAATGTGTGTTTCCGTATCAAAATATATCGATGGGCAGTCTAGTAGGGTGGACCAAACCATCAAAGGATTGGGTCAAGCTAAACACGGATAGAGCAGTTAAACATAAGTCGCACATTGCTACTACGGGTGGAGTAATTCGAGATTGGGAAGGGCAATACTGCGGAGGATTTACTCGACACATTTGAAGAAACTCGGCTCCGACTGAACTCTTGGGAGTCCACTCTGGCCTTACTTTGGCTTGGTCCCTTGGGTATCACCTAGTCATGTTAGAAGTGGACTCCTTGGATGTCCTTAACATCCTTTCCTCTTCTAATATAGCGATTGATGTTAACAATTTTTTATTGGCAGGTACCTGCGGATTACTCCTACGAGAGTGGAAAGTGCAGATTTATCACGTACATCGGAAAGGGAACCAGTGCGCGGATCTGTTGGCAGCTTTAGCAGCTCCGGCCAGCCCCATCATACATGTTTTTCAGGAGCCTCTTATGACAGTATTAGAGATCACACACCGAGACTCGCAAGGAGCAGTATACCATAGAGCACTACGCTAGTTAGTTTTTCTTTGAGATTTGAGTTTTTCTCTGTAATAAAAAAAGTTAATTATATTAATAATAAAATATAATTTATAAATCAAATATAATTTTACTAATACATTCATATTAATTTGTACTTATGTAAATATAAAAGGATTAAATTAAATAAATTTTATTCTTATTGATGAAAATGACGTTAACTTATACAACCTTTTTAATAAGAGTGGAGTTGATAACATCTTTTAGAGTGATCTTAGAACGTTCGAGAAATATCGAAACTTCATCTGACTTTGATAGATCATAAAAGAAGAAATTAAAGGAGTTTAAGGGAGATGAAGAGTGGAAGGGCAATAGGACTTAATGAGCTACCCACATAAGTGTGGAAGAGCCTGAGAAAAGAGAGTCTCACTTAGTTAACCAAGCTTTCTGATGCAATCCTTAAGTCTGCCAAAATGTCGGATGACAAAAGACTTAGTACACTGATTCCTTTGTACAAGAACAAAGGGGCATCTAAAGTTGCAATAGTTATAAAAGCATCAAACTACTCAGTCACATCAGGAAGTTATAGGAGAGAGTAATTGAAAAGAGAGTGAGAAATGATGCACCGATCTCAGAGAACTAATTTAGTTTCATGCCAGGAAGATCCACGACATAAGTTATACACCTCCCTAGAAGATTAATGAAATATTACAAGAAAAGATAGCGTAACATGCACATGGTTTTCATTGTCTTAGAGAAGAATTATGACATAGTATTTAGGGAAGTCGTATAGAGATGTTTAGAAGTCAAGGGAATTCCTATGACCTGTATACAGGTTATTAGAGATACAGAGAAATTCTCTATCAATATCAGGCTACGTCAAATATGCTTGTTGAGTTTTTTCCTATTTGCAGTAGTAATGGATAAGTTCACTATGAATATCAAAGAAAAGGTGATTTTGTGTAGTTTATTGATAACATTGTTTTATCGGATGAAATAAAAAAGAGTGTCGATATCAAATTAGAACTTTAGAAAGAGACATTTGAATCAAAGAGCTTTAACTTGAGTAGGACTAAGGCTGAATATTTATACTATAATTTTTCAGGCCAAAGGGTAGTATTCAATATGGAGATAAAGATTAGTTTTGAAGTTATACCACAAAAATATTGTTTTAAGTACCTAGGATCCATCATCCAAAGCAACACGCAAGTTAGACGAAGACATCGTATCAAATCAAGGTAGCTTAAATGAAAGAGTACGTTAGGAGTTTTATAAGACAAAAAGGTATCGCTCAAGCTAAAAGGTAAATTATGTCATTTAACAATTAGGTCAACCATGCTCTATGAGGTGAAGTATTGGCCTATCAAATAATTGCATAGTCAAAAGTTAATTATAGTGGAATGAGGATGCTTTGTTTGTTGTGTAACCTTAAAGAAGAGGTAATGTCAATAATGTAATGGTAAGAGATAGACTGAAGGCGGCTAATCTTGGTTGCAAATTAAGGGAGATAAAGCTTAGGTGGTCCAATCATATTAAAAGGAGACATGTCGATGTCCCAATGAGAAGATACAAGAAAATTGTACTTAAAAACTGTAAGAGAAAAAAGAAAGACCTTAAAAGAACTAGAGGGAGGTGATCAAGAAAAATATGGCTCTATTAGAGCTTATTAAGGACTTAAACCCATTGTTGCGAATATCGTAATGGAGTTGGTACTAGATTGGGTTCTGATATGATATTATACCGGTAGCAGTTAATACTGAATACCGTTTCAAGTAATTTTTTAAATTTATAAAATAGTCCCTGATTTTTAAAAAAAATTGCAAAATAGTCCATTATTATATTATATAGTTGTATTATATACTTTTAATCCTGTCTAAATGAAATTCAAAACCTTTCTTGAACCTCAATAAAAAAATTTAACGGACTAAGATATGGGTAAAAGATCGCACATAAAGAGGTCCTTTTCTTTTTTCACAGGTCTTTTAAATCTTTAGTTCGATTCTTGTGTCTTGTATTTTACCTAAACACCTTTATCTATAATACTTAATCCTTAATACTTTTTAAAAATATTTATTTTATTATTTATTATTATTAGCATTTGTATTATTATATATTTTCATTTATTTGTATTGCTTATTTTTATTTGTACATGTATTTATATTTCTTTTTTAATTTTTAATTTTATAATATTTTATTTTAAATTTTCTTTTTCTTATTTTATTCGAACGATTCTTTCTTAATACAATTATTGGTTTATATATATATATTACTTTTATTACCTTTAAACAATTCTCAAAACTTCTTTTCTCGTGGTTTTATTAGAAACAACCTCTAGAGTTAAGAGTAATGTTGCATACTATTGAATCTTCCTAGACTCTGCGTCTTAACAAGATTTCAACTAGAATAGTATTATTGTTGTTTAGTTTTATATCTCACTCATATATCTTATATTATTTATTTTGAAGACATTTTAATTTTTATATGTAAAAAAATTTGCATATTTAACTTAACAAATTTTAATCCAACTTAAAATTATCGTTATATCATATATTTGTAGTGTTGTATTTGTATACCATTCTTCCTAAAAGAGTAAAACTTTTCACAAGAGAAAATATTACTGTAAATAAAAATAAAAATGTATAATATACAAAATTACAGAAGAAAAATTGTCTCATATGGTAATTTAAATATCACCAAAATTCCATTAGACTGGTTCTTTGAAGGCAAAAAAGATTGTAAAAATAGGTGCATAAAATCAGTTTCACCCTTCATATTTTCCTAAAAAGGTTCTCTTAGCTCAATGACGTTCCTCACTCTTCGCATAGAAACTCGCCATGGTTTCTGCTTCTCCAAGAGCTATATAAACCCATTGAGACCTCCATGAATACACCAAACGACGTTTCACTGTTGCAGTGTGTTCTACAGAACATCTGCAAATAATAAAACTTCAATAAACGTCTAGCAACAAAAACACAAAAAAACTATTATCTTCCATCAGGTATTAACATGGCCAACAAGGTTGTTGTTCTTGCCATTGTCCTCTGCGCCGTTGTTGTGCTGGTCTCCGCCGGCACTCCGGCCACACCCGCAACTGGCACTCCGGCCACTCCCGCAACTGGAACTCCGGCAACCCCTGAGACGGCTGCTGCTCCTGATAATGATGACCTCGTTGGCAACGAGGATGGTGATGACGATCATGCTCCTTCGCCAGATTCCGACGACGTGGTTCCAGGACCTCTCGGCAGCACCATCCCCGAAGGTGTAGGTGCTGGATCACCTAAAAGTGGTGCCGGAGCCCTCGAGGTCTCTGCCGCCGTGGGAGTTGCTGCTATTGCAGGATATTTCTTGTAAACTAGCGATCCAAAAACAAAGCATTTTTTTTTTCTGTTTGTTTCTATACTTTTCCATGTCTCGCAAAGCTAAATATACGTTATGGGTTCTGGTGATGCACTGTTGCCTGAAGTTTAATGCAACGGAATCTTGAGCCAATTTTCTATAGTAATTAAGAACCTTCACGCTTTGATCATCTTCTTGTCTTATGTTTTTTAATTATGCATGTCCGTTCTTCGTTCAAAATCTAGAAATGCAAATGCTTCAAAACTTTCTGCAACTGATGTCCATGGACTCATAGAAGTATTACGACCAAATAAGCCAGTTCTATTAACATGCATGCGATTGCTTTGAGTTTGTGCAGAGAAACCCAGAGAAAATATGACGAGGGGTCGGCGGTGAAATCAGATCTTCTGTCCAGTTTTACTCTGTCTCATAGAATTTCAGCCATTTTTTTGGTGAGACCCACGTGGATCCCATGCTAATCTCACATAAATAAATGGCTTAGATTTATTGGACACAATAAGACACCATAATATTAGACAGAGGATCTGGACTCGTTGGTGGTAGAGGAATCTAGATCCTCTGTATAATATTACTCTGTCTTATTATGTCTCATGAAATCTTAACCATTTATTTTGCGGGACCTACGTGAGATTTATGTGGGACCTATACAAATAAATGACTGAGATTTATTAAACATAATAAGATACTATAATATTAGACAGAAGATCTGAACTCTTATAAGATGCTCAGTAATTATTGAAGAGAAGTCACAGGAAAGATTGGGTCCATGTCTCGTAGAAATGAATTAAAAGAGCTACATATAAATGCATATAGTTACCAGAGAAGGTACACCTGGAACATCACGTCTCAACCTGAACATAACACATGAGATTTTCAACTTGAACCCAATTCCACCTCTGTTATATGGATTTTTATTCACATATTTACGTGGGATTCAATCCTATTATATATCGTGACGATAACATATACACGATATGAATCTTATATGTAAATTTATCAAATATTATAAAAATGGTAACACATATTAATATTAATTAACTCTTAAAATTAATATAAATTAATGAAACTTAATTTAATTTAATAATTTAAAATAATTATAATAAAGTATTTATTTAGATCAAATTTATCTAATTTTTTAAAGCATCTTTAAAATTTTGATTATAAAATAGCAATATATCGTGACGATAACAAATACTCGATATGAACACTATATGTATATTTATCAAATATTATAAATATGGCAACACGTTAATATTATCTCTTAAAATTAATATGAAATAATTAAAATTAATTTAATATAATAATTAAATTAAACTGTTAATTTATATCAAATTTATTTAATTACGTTCAAATATAATATTCATAAAAAATATATTTTATCATTATTTTAAATCAAATATAAACATTTAAAATTACCAAAAAAAAAAGGTATGTTATGTTCAAACTCAAATCCAACCTCAAACTCGACCAAGACCGGATCTTGTAATTATGCAATTCAAAACTTCTATTGAACCCAGACCAAATTTGGTTAATTTCTTTTTTAATTTAAATTTTAAAATCGACGATATCCTAATTGGTTTATAATCTTGTAATTATATGGTTCAAAGCTCCAAAATTTGATTAATTTCCTTTTTAATTTAATTTTTAAAATGACTATATGCTAATTGTTTTATTCAAAATGATATGATTTACTTAACATATAGGGACTTGGAATCAAATTGGAGTTGAATAACTCAAACTCAAATCAGACTTAAAACTAAAAAATTAAGTCCAACCCAAGATGCAATCAACTTATCATCTCAAGCTTGCTAAAATTCAATTTACTTATCTCTACTCCAAGCATCTCTTCTTCCTCATAGCATTGCATAAATCCATCGAGAGGGAGAGTTTTGCGTAAACTTGAAAGGTAGAAATGCGTCACCATATGAGATCTGGTTGCATACTTCCCATGTTATTGAAACTTTGTTTAATTACAAATAATCCCACAAAAAAAATGCTCAGAGATGGCAATGATCCGTACCAAACGCTATAGCAAGCTCAAATTAATTTTTAATTTAAGTATTAAAACGACATCATTTTGTTTATTGAACCTGAATTTAAATTTGAAAAAAGAAAACCAAGGTTCATTACCCACTTTAATACGGTTCAGCCTGTGGACGAACACAACATCCACAGCCTTGCTCACATGAAAGACCTTGAGAAAGGCCGACAAAAGGATGCACGAAGCCTAGAAGAAGAAAATTCTTTTGTCCAAGCCCTACCTTTTCAAAAAAAAAGGGACCCAAGGACCAGTCAGCCCAGGCCTGACTCATTAGCCTCGGGGTGAGGCGAACCGAGCCCATTACCACATCTAACACGGTTAAGCCTGTGGATGGTAAGGAACACAAAACTTCCACAGTTTGCGGTTGCTAATGACTAGCAGCCTAAAGAGAAGTATTCACAACATACCGGAAACTGTCCAGCAGTCACTGAACTAACAAGTAAAATTCCTACACATCAGGCATCATCAACCAACAGAGTATATCTAACTACAATGCATGAAGCTAACTGACGATAATGAAAACTGAGCTTGATACCCTCATCCCATGATTGGCGGAATTTAGCTCTACAGTCTGCAGACAACTTCTGTTTAGACTCAGACCAGACTAACTAGGTATTATACCCAAAAACAGAAATCTTCGAGATTCAGAAGAACAATAACCTGAAACTAACAAAGTTACTGGTTCACAATTCCCACTACAAAAACAGTTCCGGCCACTTACTTGGACGGCAAAAAAAGGAATTCAATGGAATACAACAAAACAAAAAAGGATAAGAAAATACACCAACCTGCGCCTAAAACTGTAACATTATCAAATAATAACAAATCTAAGGCAACAGGCAGTTGAAATACATCATCGTAATGTCATCCTATCTTTAAAACTTGGACTGCAAAAACAGGAATTCCATGGAATACAACAAAACAAAAGGATAAAGAAATACAACAAAGTGGCGCCCAAAACCGTAATGTTATCAAATAATAACAAATCTAAGGCAACAGGCAGTTGAAATACATCATCATCATGTCATCCTATCTTTAACTAACACAAAGAGATGCATGAATGTAAAGGGAAACATACAGTGAGACTAACAACAGACTAGCCGTAAACATTAATTACAGCTTTTCCCCCAGTGGAAAAGTCAAGCCAGTAAAAAGCTGTCATCTTCAAGAAACACGCCAACAATCCACCAGAAATAAGAAAATTATATTTCATACAGACTGTAACTCCAAAATAAAACTTACATTGTATGAGAAAGTCTACATGGTACATACTAGACAACATGATTATACACAATAAACCAACAGACAAGAGTTACATAAGTAACTTCCCCATACTCCTCCAGGAGATCAAGAGAAAAATAAATAAATAAATAACCAGGCGAAAAAAATAAGGCCATGGCAACAAAAGAGCAGGGGAAGTAAATCAAAAACATATTACTCTAAATCTCTCGATAGCAGGCATCCATAACTTTGCAGCAATTCACGCCTTAAAGCATAATTCTGAATTCTTTAAGCCTCCAAACTGTATATCCTTACAGACAAATTGACTTGCACATTTGTTACAGTGGCCAAATTACAGCGGGAACGTCTAACTATTACAACCTTATCAGCTCTCCTTCTCCTTGAACTAGAACTAATTGATACAAAAAATTAAAAGACTCAAATTTACACAAGTATAGGCTTCATCTGCAGGAAGCATTTACAATGCTGCTGATGAGCCAACTCAAACAGAAAACAAAGTAATAAAAAGACATTACAACTTCTGGACCTCATACACGTATTAATTTACATGAAAATAACTATAGGAACTAAACAATCAGGTCATGCCCCAAAAACTGGCACTTTCAATAGCTTACATCAACATTCTTCCTAGAATATTGTTGAAGGAGGTTTAATTACAGTCTCAAGTTGTTTATGACAAAAAGACATTTAGAGCTCCTGCATACTTGGCAGACCAAAACCATTTAGGGAATGAATTCAGTGAATGCAGCCCATTTTACATATCTTCCTCCGGGCAACTAACACAAATTGATGCAACCATGAAAACAAAGTGTTGCCCCACTCCACTCCCTGATAAAAGAAAAACCTCCATGTCAATAGACATGAAAATATTTATTTGTCAAAGACACCACCCCAGAATAAACATCTAACAGCCTGTAAATTCGAAAAAGAATCATGTCATACACTAATGGTAATTCAAAGCCAATTGTTCCATTGTCCTTCTGTCCACACTTCCCATGGAAGTTTAAATTCTAAGAAACTAGGCGTGTAATAGTTTCTAGGCAATTGCATCATCTGCAGACTAAGTCAATTTTACTCGTATAAATCAAGGAGCACATAGCCCCTAAAAGCAATCAGGTCAGACTCCAAGAACAATATCTAAAAGCAATCATGGTTAGAGAGTTGTGAGATGACCATTTTCAAGGGTTAAAGATATGGTTCAACTGAAACAGTTTGCAAGAGAAAGTTAGGGAAGACAGAGAAACATAATAGTACAAAGAAAAGACAAGAGTCAGCAAAAACGACTCTTAGTTCTAAGAGCTTCAATGAGAAGTTTTTGTTTATATAAGGAGAGTTCACTCATCGTCAATAACAACCACAACAAGTGACAACTTCCAGGCATTTCACTGGAAAAATTGTAATCAATCATTACAAGTAAGAAAACAAAGTTTAAAATCCAGAAAAAAAACGTGTAATCCTACATTCATAGAAGTACAAGTTTTCTGCAGTCTAATGATGTCCAAACTTTACTTCTAGACACACTACAGTGACACTATACCTACCTAATATTTTCAAGCTCAGTAAGAAGTTTAAAACAAGAAATTACTGCAATCTAGCCTGTAACAAGTGATGATCAGCAAACTCCACCTCGGTCATATAACCTAATCTAAGATTCAAATAATGAGCTCTAACAGAAAGAACTGTATCAAACATACGGACTCACCATCTATCTTCTTCAAAGACTTTAACCAGCCTACTAAAATTTGCAGTAGAGGAAATGAGAACCATTGATAAAAACTTTGTGGAGCCAACATAGATCTTTTATGATGACTCATTAGCAAAAAGATTCATGACAAAGAAACAGAATCCCCCATTCTATTAAAAGTAAAGACTACGAAATTGACTATCATCTAGGATTACCGGCCTAATAATAAGAAGTTTACAGCATTTGTGGGACTAGAATATACCATAAAATCATCTCCCAATAAACAAAAAGCCGCAAATTTTGACATTTAGTTGTTTTCCCAAATTGGAAGAAAGTGAACATCAGATAAGAATCTGTAGGAAACCAACTTATGGAAATGTTCCATTAAGCATCGTTTAAGACCCAAATAATAATTAAAAAAAAGAAGTCAGCAGAAGAATCAACAATAGGTGGAGTAAAAAAAATTGATGCAACTTCAAACATTTATCACACAGAATATCTGTATCATGGCTAGGGACACAAGAAATTAGGAAATATCCACAATCATGAAACTCAAAGATAAGGACTTGGGAAAGGATCCGGGTACAAAATCTGAGGATTAATAATTCTGAAGCATGTATCTACCTAGAAATCACCAAATCTTGCAACAAAACAATAGCAAAAAGTAAATATTGTGCATGCAAGGAATTGTCTAAAGACGTCAACAAAGACAAAAGGGGTTGACCTGTACCATATCCTTGATTACAACCAAGTGTTGCAAGTAAAGCTACGATGCTGTGTGGACATTATAATATGCTTCTAACAGTAGCTGAAGCTTTGAAGTAATAAAGAATTGATGAAACAGAACAAGTATTATCTAAAATAAAAAGATTTCAAGCACATCAAGATCACAAGCCACTGTCAAAAGGTTCAAGATAAAATAAATATCCAGGGGTATGTTGACAGTTTAAACTGCAACACCCCACATAGAATCTCTCCACATTGGCGTGCTCCTTAGTTACTAATGTTTTCAAGCACACAAATGTTAAGCATCACTTAAGTATGTTCTTCAGAATGCAAAAGAACGTAACAGGATAACTATTTTTCCCTCCTATCCGTATAAGAACTTACTCCTTCCCTGAAGAAGTTTCCACCTGCATTTTAGATTAGCGCATGCCATAAGGCTTAAACTGCGAATGTAAAATTTTAGGGCCTCGTATAAGAGTCCAAGATGGATGAGCAGCAAACTAATCACTCAGATGGCAACCGCCTCCTTTTTCCATAATCAACATCCCTTGATCGAGACCTGTGATCTTCTTCTGTTGCTGCACCAGACCTGCTCCGTGATTTTGAAGAAGTTTTCCCTCTATCCCAATCATCCTCATAACCTGAATCACGGTCTCTTTGCCGATATTCTCGGTAGCTATCTTTCTCTTCCCTGTAACGATGTTCTCTATGTTCCCGTTCTGGCCTATCCCAGTCCTGCCCCCTCTCATCACGATGCCTGCGATCAGAATTCCCAGGCCAATCACGCTCAGAAACCCGTTCCTTCTCCCGAGAAGCAGCACTAGATCGTGCTCCCTTTTCATGATTCACCTCTCCATAGCCATATTCAGAAGCACCATCTTCACCCCCATAACTTGATTCCCTTGTCCTTCTCCCATGCTCTTCTCCCCAACCACCCATGCTTGGGTCAGACCACATTCCAGAATTGGGTACATCCATTCCAGAGGATCCCATCATTCCCATCGCATTAGGTGCTATCCCCCGACCAAAGAAAGCTGGGTTAACATGTGGAGCCACCCCGGCAAGTCCCATTGCATTAACAGCTGGAAATGAAGGAAGCATGCCAGGAAAACCTGGACCTGCAAAAGCTCCATAGGGACCCCCTCGACCCATAAACGCTGGATCAAATCCAGCTCCCATCATACCCTGTGGAGGCATCATGCCACCAGCAGGTCCCCCAAATGCAGGACCTGCAAGGCCTTGCCCATAGCCCCCACCATTGGCACCATTTCCAATTCCACCAGCATTTCCAACCATGTTCTTGGCACCCATTCCTCCCCTTCCTCTCATTTGGCCACCGCCCCCAGGACCTCTGTTCAGAACTCCCTGTCCACCCCGTCCCCACCCACCTCTTCCATAGTTCCTTCCCCCATCTCCACTTTGATAATTCATATTCCCACCTCTCCCCATACCATCATCCCCAGGCCTCCTTCCCTGATTCTGAGACTGAGGCTGGGCTTGAGACTTGTTCATGTACGAAGCCCCCATCTGTTTTATCGTCTGTGGTGAAGCAAAAGCCACAACACAAGCTCGTCCATTGAAAATATGTCCATTCATTCCCTCTTTGCATGTAGCTGCAGCGGCAGGATCATAGAATTCAACTTGACAATACCCTTTAGATTTACCACTAGCTCTTTCATCAAAGAACTTAATCTCTTTCACCTTTCCATATTGAGACAAAACACTCTCAAGCTCTGCATCAGTGGTCCACCAATGTAATTCTCCCACAAAGAGCATAGTTGAACCATTCTCCACAGCTGGCCGGATCTGACTTTCACTCATTACCGGACGGTTGACATCATTATTCATACTTACCTGATTGGTTGGTACCTGTGGAACATTTCGAGGATCACCATTGCCACTATTTGACAATGGTGCAGGTTCATTTACATTTTTTCTGCCCAAATCAGAAGACTCAACCCCCACGTTAGGAGCCACAGAAGTTGATCCTTGAAAGCCCATGTTTTGGACTTGAGTTTCATGACTGTTCACCATGGTCCTCCCTTTTTGAGCAACAGAAGATCTGTCTGAGTACCCAACAGATTCTATTCCCTGTCCCTTAACACCGATGGCCACATCCTTCTGTTCATGAAATTGTTCCCCTGCATTAGCGTACTTCCTTTCGGCTGCTACCCCAAGGGTGTTTAGTCCTTGTGAACCCGCAGGCTCAACTCTAGATTCATGAGTATTCCGAGCTTGGACACCTCCTCCACCACCCACATTAGCTGGAGGATGTGGCGCCTCAGACCGGTGCATCTGCAGGAAATTCTCGCCAACATTTACATCATTATAAAGATCATCATATTCATCATCTTCCCCCATTTCTTCTTCTGCCAATGCAGATATGGCACCACTTCCCTGGTATTGAATCTTTTGAGTTCCTCCATACTCCTCATCTCCGAAGTCAATTTGCTCATCAGCCATTGGATCCATTTAAAAGAGTAAGATAAACACCCGTTTAAGCCAACTAAACAAAAAAAGCGCAACATCTTTATCAGAACCACAAATTATGGCAAAAGAAAAATACTCAAAAGAGGTATCTCGCCACTTTGAAACTAAAGGTAGCTACAGAAAAGTGCCTAGAGTAGAACATCCATATCCCCATAAGTAAATAATGAACCAGATCAATCTATGAAAACAAACTGTAAAATAACTTCAGAGATATAGACCCAGAAAAAGTGTATTGCCATCAGAATACCTAATGTCTATGAGTTCATTTACAAGTCTGTGTTGCAGAAAGGGAGAAACTAAGATTTGCACAACAAGCAAGAGAATATCTTTTCAGTACCAAATATTCAGTTTACGGCCAGTACTGGCTTTGCCATGAGTCACTCTACGACATAACAGCGTAAACCAGATTATGGATCAATTATGAGTCTTGAGGAAAAACGAGAAAGTATCACGTTGCTGAAACCCTAAAAAGCAAACAAATCTCTAACATTTACCATGGACCATTTCATCCAGCATATGAATCATGAAAAAGCTAGTAACCCACATCCTGAAAAGAGCACAAACGACATCTCTTCATTCTTTACTCCGTAAAATCGTCGAGAACGTTGGAGGTAGCACAAACCCATGTCACAAAATTACTAGAATCAAATAAACATCTGAACATCTCAAACATAAAACAGAACAACATTAAAAATTTAAGAATTTAAACATCAAAAATGAAACCCTAAAAAAGGTATTGCCTAAATAACAAAGCCATGGTCGTTGAACGCATCAGTGGAAACTGCATCGACATGGATATACAGATTAGAACAAACAGAGGCACGCTTACTTCTTCTCCTGCTTTGTGTTAGCTAATTCCCTCTTGTCTTCTCTTCTCTTCTCTTCTATCCTCTTCTCTATGGTCTCTATCTTCTTTTCTTTTTCTAGTCTCTATCCCAACTACACCTCCTCGTCGTTTTCCATTCTTATTTTAAAGTGCTGTATTGTATAGTTTGCCTTTTTTTTTAACTATCTTATTTTAATTTTGGGACTTATTTTAAAACTAATTCGTCATTAATTATTTTTAATTTCCGACCTAATGCTGTTAAAGAATTACTAGTTGGTGGTCGGTAAGCGTAAACTTACAATTTTAAATTACAGAAATAACTTTTTTATAAAAATTACAAAAAAAGGGTCAATTTTTTTATATAAACGAAATAAAAGCAAAGCAGATTACAACAAGAGGCT
This sequence comes from Erythroxylum roigii, assembly GCA_027576455.1. Taxonomy (NCBI): domain Eukaryota; kingdom Viridiplantae; phylum Streptophyta; class Magnoliopsida; order Malpighiales; family Erythroxylaceae; genus Erythroxylum; species Erythroxylum roigii. The sequence goes on from JANZXV010000003.1 coordinate 8,678,196, forward strand.
AGGGAGCCAAATCCTTGACAAGTCCTTTAGGAGGAACGAGTGATATCTAACAGGGATGCCTATATTAAAATGAACTGCATACTGTATGTTTCTGTTTTTTTTTTTTCTATTATTTTTGTGGTCGTTTTTATAAAAAAGAAAAAACAGGTAAGTAAAACTTGTTTGACTTATTCTGTTGCGATTTTTTGTTTTTAAAAATATAAAAATTACAATGATTTTACAGAAATCAGAAAATATCGTTTCTTTGAATTTTGACAACATGTTTTCTTTGACAGAAAATCAACATATCGCTACTTTCTATCTCGAATAATAATAATAATAATAATAATAATAATAATAATAAAGTGCAAAATAATAATAATAATAAATAATTAATTTGGTATAATAATATTAATGATATTAAAATAGTAAGTAGAAAATTTATAACAATAATTAATAATAATATTATTATTATTGACAATAA
>JANZXV010000003.1:8696207-8709292 GCA_027576455.1 Erythroxylum roigii
TTTCAAATTGTACTTGTACATAGAATTCTTTGAATCATGAAAATCTTTAAAAAAATCACGGAAATCTCCATAGGAGTCAGCCTAATAATGTCAAGAAAAATCATGAAATATATGTTTCATGTTTTTTTAGATTCTGAATTTTTGGAAGTCTTAAAATATGAATTCTAAATTTTTTAATATATATATATATACCGTGTCCACCAAATTTTAGAAATTGGTGTGTCCCTGTGTCCGTGTCCGTGTCGTGTCCCGTGTCTGTGTCTGTGCTTCTTAGCTTGGAATCCTATGTTATTTCTTCTTATAAAATTCCTTAAACCATCATCTTTGCAAAAAGAAACTCCATCCCTAAACACAGAAATCGATACAACATAGAGGATTGTTACAGCATGGTCTACAGGGGTTGCGGTGTTCTTACAAGCAGGAAGGCAATCGCCACAAGAGCAGCCTTGTGAAACATCATGGGGGCTTTCCTGTGTATCCGGAATTGGATCTCTCGAGACCAAATCTATAGACCCTACTATAACAATACTTTGTGTTATTTTGGTTTTGAAAGGAACTGAAGTTCTCCAATGGAGTCTTGCTCTTTTATTACTTTTTGTGAGAAGTTATATAATTCCTGCAAGGACGTAAAATTTGATACCGTGAATATATGAGCTTTGTAATGATTGTTGGATTTTATGTTCTTGGCATCTCTATCTTGTTGACATTGGTGAGAAGGACTACAGGTCGGCCCGTCCATCTTCATTCTTGAAGACAATAGAATTGTTAAAACAATTGTCAGTAATTGCATTGTCTGGCCATCCCTACTTCGAATGAAGAAGCTTTGAGTTCAATATGGACAGTGTGTGAAGAGTTTCCCCTAAAAAGTGCAGGGGGCTGAGGATTTGCTCTGTTTGTACAACAGCAAACCATAAATTCTTCTGATCCATCTCCACTGATTACTCAGATTTTGATAAAGATAGCTGCTGTAGTAATCAAGTAGGTGATTATAAATATAGTGGCCGAGGTAGCCTTTGTTATTACTATGGGGAAACTAATCGTATCATAAAGAATTTCTCTGAAGTTACATGGCACAACTACTGACAGAGTTCTTAGTATAGTGTTTGATAAGCAATTGATTAACTTATAAGGACCACAATTTCCATTTCCCCTTATATTCTAATATAAACAAGTACACCTATTGCTTCGCTTTCCTCCTCTTACCGCCCTTGGTGTTTTTCTTTCTTCCCCTTACTTGTTTGCCTTTCCTCTTCTGTCTTACCTTGGATTAGTGACTAATGCAATCAGAGTCCAGATCCTCTATCTAATATAACCATGTCTTATTCTATCTAACTAAAAAACATCGTCGTGCTTCTTAAATTTTAAACACTCTGTTACTCTTCCCAAAATTTGTGGCTTAGGATCCAAGTTGACCTAACTGATGTCCTCTGTCATCTTCTTTGTATCACTACAGAAGTTGCCCTCTCTTCTCTTCGCCACCATCCTACTCCTTGTAAGATCCAACCTAGATCTTCAACCACATCAAATTATGCGACATTTTTTGACAATTACCTTCTGTAAATTTATCACAGAATTAGGGAGAACGATGGAGCATGAATGACGATGAAGCATTGACAGTGCCGACATCCTCTGCCATTTTCTTTATAACACTATAGAAGTCACCCTCTTATTGTCTCACTATGAGCCTCTTTGCCCCTTTCCCCCTTCCTACACCTTGTAAAACCCAACTCAAATCTCCTAATCTCAACTACATCAAATTATGCGACATTTAGGAGGATTTCTTTCTGTAAATTTATCACATAATTAGGGACGAAGATGAAGTAGGAATGACATCCTCTGTCATTTGGAGAATGTAACAATCTCACTAAATAAATTTGCAGAAGGCACGGCCGTGCAACTACTGCACGGTCGTGTAAGTGCTTGCACGACTATGCAGGCTAACTCACGGCCGTGCTAGCTAACTACTTGCACGACCGTGAGTTTTCAATTAATACAGAAGAACAATCATTACATTTTGAATTAATTAATACAATTATACTACTAATGTAACGTTAACATCAAATGCAATAATTGAAATTAAGAAATAAATGTAAAAAAGAGTGGATATTAGCGATAAATTAACAAATAAATGTTCACAAATAAATTATAAAAAAGTCACGATTATTTTAAATTCATTGTCCTTTATTAACAAAATTTTAAAAAAAGTTAATAGGTCTAACAATTTGTAGATCATAGGAAAAAGAGATTAATTCAATCATAAATAGAGAAAGTTAAAACAGTTGAATATAATTTATGTCTTCATTCATTCAGTATTACAAATGGATGTTTAAAGAAACGATTAATTGTAAGGCATATTACGTATCTGTAGGTGTTTTTGACACAATACACATTGTTTCTTTGCTTTCCACCATTCCCAGACGTGAAGCTTGACAGTTTACAGTACACGGAAATTGTCATGTGGCAACGGAAATTTACGCATAACTCGCTTTAAGTCAAATAGATTCATCTTGAAATTATAAACAACCAAAACCTATGGAAAGTAAAACCAACTAATAATGCTTCATGGTTATGAATGAAAATTTTAAAGCTAAATGACGTAATCAGACCCTATATCAAACAAATCTTAGGAAATAGAAGGAATACACTCTTTTGGTATAATAATCAATATCAATGGAGACATTTGGAGAATTTGCTCTCTTTAAGCTCTCAGTTAGCAGCTTGTTACTAACCCACTTTCTAATACTTGGTCCAAGCATATTTACGATTTTAGAGCCTTTGAGTGTCATTAAGGATAATCTTCTATATTATAACCCCAACTCCATCAAAAAAGACCAAATCATTTACCTAGGCAACATATCCCACAACTTCTATATCAAAAGCTTCTTAAGATTCTACACAGATCAAGTCCCTATACAATCTTAGCGTACACTCCTTTGGTACAAAGGCCAGTTAGCAAAATCCAATGACTCTTTATTAAAATGGCTACTAGAATTTGCTCCTTATGTAATTTTATTCTAAAAACTAAAATTATATATTACTTGATTGCCCATACTTGATTGCTCATATCAAAGGATCAACTCCAAACTCAACTCCTCTCTAACATCCAACTAGAATTTTTAGTATTCATTATCAATAGTATTTGATCAAAACTAACATAAATTTTTAAAATATTGTATTATATATGTTCTCTAGTTGATCGTTATAACTTCTATATAATAGAAAGCTTAAACTCTTGCATCAATATTTTGTAGATTGTTCAACTCTTCCTAAAATTTTTTATAACTAGATGTAACTACTTTTTTAATATAATATATTACTTAATTATCCAAAAACAAAGAACTAGATAATATCACATCAACTTTATAACCAAAATGCCCATGAAAAATATAATTAAGGCCACATTCTTTAAGGACCTAGTCTCCAAAATAGTCTTTATGGCTATGTGTTTACAAACGTGGACCAAGTATTAGGATTTAAAATAAGAAGAATATAAGAGGAAAAGTAAATAACATTTAATAGCTACAAGAAGTTATTAAAATTTGAAATTAAAGCATTTATATAAAATTCTTAAATTTATTGAAATGAGTGAAAGAATGAGTAACATTATCTAGGAGTAACATATAATATGCATATAGTCAAAGATAACAGGAGAGAAATAGTCCGCAAATAATTGTCTCACCTAGTGACATATTAATTAAAGATCATTACACAAACAAGTCGTGCCTTTTGCATATTCAACTTTGAAAAAGCTTCCACATCAAAACATATAATAATAATATATCCATGCTTATCTACAAATGGAAGCTTTTTACACATCAAATAATGTTAACAATCACATAAGTTATAAAGTAACTTAACAATCACATAAGAACATTTTAAGAACCTTAACAATCACATAAGTTATAAAGTAAAATATATACTTAACAAATGCCTCAAATTATTTACATTTTAAGTTAAATTAAATACCAAAGATGTGTAATTGAAAGCATGCAAGTGAACATCCCATCTAGGCATTTTATCAAACACCTTATATTCATCAAATTATCATCCCATTATACCAACCAAATTCACATTTTCCCCTTCTATCATATACATATCATCATTCCACGTCGTTATCCATTCACAAAACACCAGAATATTGCATAAAACATGAAGAAAAAAGCACAAAACCCACGGTCTATATTTGTGGCATGTTTAAACGAAAACCACCTTACCTTGTCGGAGAAGACAGGTGCTTCACGTCGTCACCGGATGGAGGACGGACGGCAAACACCTTCGCGCCGGAGGAGGAACGTCGACAGCCGGAGGAGGAAAATTGACAGATGCAAAGGAGAGGAGCAACGTCAGGGAGAAGAGGAAGGGAGGGTATTTCGACGTTTTAACCTACAACAAGACGACGTCGTTTTGTTTTAGTGAAACGGAGGGGATACCGACGGTTATTATTCGCCGACGGAATTACTTCTATCTCCAAATCTAAAGCTTCACCGACGGAATTACTTCCGTCACCAAATCTAAATTTGAATTTCTGGGTTCGCCGACGGCTCCTCTTTTTCGTCGCCAATAATTAATAATTCACGACATTTTCACCGACCGAGAAAATGATTCCGTAGTAGTATACCGATGCATGGTATTACGTCGGTAAAATTCCATCCCTAATATTTGGCGGGATATTTTCCCTCCATGTTTGGCAACGGATATTTACACCGTCGCTATTTTAGGACAAATACCGATGGAAATGTTCTATCCGTCGCAAATTACATACGGAAACTATTCCGTGGGTAAATTTCCGTCGCCACATGACAATTTCCTTGTAGTGGCTACAATCAACACCAAACCGAAAAACAATCACAAAATTACTCACGTGTGTAGTCCAGAAGCAGGGTCATGCACATAAGGAAAACAATACTTAGAATCGCACACGCAAGGAAAATAATACTTAGAAGTATTACTTATTTACACCACCTCTTCAATTGGATTTTTAATTCTTAGCTCGAAGACCCAATAATAAAAAATGACAAAATTAAATAATGAGATATAATAAATATCTTTACACTATGCATATACAATTTCTCTTATTGGAGCCCACTTAGCTTATAGGTTAGAGCATCATATTTGTAATGTGATGGTCATTGGTTCGATTCTGATAGTTGGCTTTTCTCTATTTATTTTAATTTATTTTTACATGATTAATATTAATAAGTAATTTTTATTAATCAGTAATAATAACTAATGGAAGTGTTATTTAGAATAGATAAATATTAATGAATAAAACAATCAATAATGTAATATTAATGAATAAAATAATAACTACTTGAATTGTTATTTTGAATAAATATTGACAAAGAAATAAAAAACAACTAATGAATAATATCAGTTCGTTTGAATTTAGTATGCACACTAAACTTCACTTTGTTATGAATTCCTAATGTTATCCAATAAAATGTATTATTAATCAATTCAAAAGAACCAATATTTTGATAGAACAGAATTCTATTATTTCGAAATCCTAATTTGAAGTGGCTCTTTCGTTCATTCATTGGAAAGAGGGAATTTCAAATTTCAGAAATTGAGACAAGTAGAAGTAATATAAAAAAGACTCATATATTTATCCATCAACATTACAAGTAAATACCAAGCAAGAGATTCTTTGTAATTATAACACAACTAAAAGAAAATTTGTTCCTAGTTATGTTTGGGGATATTCCTCTCAACAATTATCTGACAAAAAGATCATATTATCAAGACAGAGAACCTCTTTGATCGAAATAAAAATTCCGTCACGATGCTATTTTCTTGTTTCTGAATGGGTTTTTCAGTTATTTTTAAGTTTGTGCTCTACTCTGAGTAAAGATTCGCCTGATTGTTATTTACACATATAGGGCAAATGTCCTAAATACCATACCTTTTTGCTACAACTTTTTTTTTTCAATTCCTTACACATCTTCCACCAACGATTGATTATGAATTAATTTAAAATTACTCTTGTTTATAACATTATAGTGAAATGCCTAGAAAGAAATCGTGGTTGGGAAGGTTATAGTAGAGACGGGTGATATTTTAGTTGGTAAATTAACGCCTTAACTGGTGAAAAAATGTGGTTGACAATATACTTTGGATCGGAATCGGGGGAAGTACTACCTAATCGTTTCTACCAACTTTTTGCCTCAATTTATATTCTTTTTATAATTAAAATTTTGAATTTAAAAGAAAATTAACATTCTTTTTTTATATTTTATATATTCAAATTCAATATTTTTATATATTAAATTTCAAGATTATGCAGAAATCTTCTTTCCAATAAATTAAAGAACCTCCCCTAAAAAAAAATAAAGAACCTATATTACTAATCCGTTGCATATCTTAGTCTTCCTATTCATCCACTCATTCTATTATTTCTTAATCGTCCGTTAAACTTAAAATAATATTATTCCTAGAATACATTACTCTAGTTGAATTAGTCGAATTCAATATAATTTATAAATTGAATTCAATTCAATTTGAATGGTTAAATTCAAAAGTCTTTGCAGAAAGATCTATAAAAAAAACTGATACAGTTTGATTTCTCAACTCACTTAGTAGTCCTTATAAAGTCCACTTTTGTCCTATACTACGAGTGAAAGGGAAAATAAAAAGAAATATAAAATTTCTTTTTTCAATTTATCAAAAGAAAGAAAAAAACTGGGTCATAAAAATGTTCTTTATAAAAGAAATAATAAACGAACTTTCACAATAAAAAAGAAATCCAATTCTATTATTTCGATTTAGAGACATATATGACTTCGATAAAACTAAAACTAAAAAAGAACAAGAGTCGATAATCAAGAATCAGATAATTCATGCAATTTATAGCCAAATTGCATCTATAGAGTAGACAAATTATTCACTGACTAGGATTGAAAATCGTGCATTTTACATAACCATACTATTGAGTCATTGGGTTTTCGAAAAATGTGTAAAGAAGTGCTTTGAATTATTTTTATTTGACTAGGACCTGTTCTAAAAGTAAAAAAATCGAGGCATTTTGAATTGTTTATGTACTTTACGGATAGAGGAATACATACAGTTGAACATAGTAAAATAAGAAAATGAAAGATTTATTTGAAATTGTTCATTTGGAAATTTCCCGAAAAGCTAATCATAGGTTCTTCTCTCCATCGGAATAATAGGGTCATGATACTTATTACTAAACTTGTTGAAAAGATGAAATATAATTAAGGTATACTTTTTTTATCAGAGTTTAAGTGGATCATCAAAAGAAGAATTAGGTAAAAAATTAGGATACATTCAAGGAAAATTTGCTATTCTATCCAAGACTCTCTCAATTATAAGTCTAAGTTAAGTGAAATTTTTGAATTGCTTTTCAGTTGTATCTGTTGCAAATTCAAATATGAGTATAAATTTATCTTTATTCCACCATTCATACCTAATTTATACATTCCATATCCACGTATGGAGTTAAATAAAATTTTATGTGATTCTGTAACTTGTAAATAGAAGATTAAAAAAATTCCATCATTGTTAAATCAATCCATATAATAGGATATTCCTTCTCTTTAAAATCAAAACCTTAATTCCTTTCACTGACTAAAAAGACTCATGCAATGAGCTAAAATATAAATGTATTTATTTATAAAAAGCCTTTAAAATATCAAAGTGATTAAGTAGGACGAATACATTATATATTCATTTATAACTTTGTTATGCTTGTTCTTGATTTTGTTCTTCAATTGAATAAGTTGAACTTCAATGGTTGTTCTTCCATATGAATTGAAAACTCACGGCCACTTCAATGGTTGTTCTTCCATATTAATTGAAAACTCACGACCGTTAGCTATCACGGCCATGCAATTGCTGCACGATTGTGAGTTAGCCTACACAGCAGTGGAAGCACTTGCACGGCCGTGCCTTCTGTAAATTTATTTAGTGAGGTTGTTATATCCTCCAAATGACAGAGGACGTCATTCCTGCTCCATCTTCGTCCCTAATTCTATGATAAATTTACAGAAGGAAATTGTCCTAAATGTCACATAATTTGATGTGGTTGAGATTAGGGGATCTGAGTTGGATTTTACAAGGTGTAAGAAGGGGGAAGGGGGCGAAGAGAGTCATAGTGATATGATGAGAGGGCGACTTTTGTAGGGTTACAAAGAAAACGATAGAGGATGGCACTGTCAATGCTTTTTCGTCATTCATGCTCCATCGTCCTCCCTAATTCTGTGATAAATTTACAAAAGGCAATCGCCCGAAAATATCACATAATTTGATGTGGTTGAGGATATGGGTTGGGTCTTACAAGAGGTAGGAAGGTGGCGAAGAGAAGAGAGGGCGATTTCTGTAGTGATACAAAGAAGAGGACAGAGGACATCGGCTGGGTCGGCTTGGCTCATAAGCCACGAATTTTGGGAAGAGTAAAAGTGTTTAAAATTTAAGAATAACGACGACGTTTTCCGATTAGACAAAATAAGAAAGAGTTATATTAGATAGAAGATCTAGACTCGTGCAATCTATGCCTTGTTCACTTTAAAGATTCCTTGACTTTGTTATTTATGTTTATTTTGTATTATGGCATGCATAATCATTGTTAGTGTTTCTTTCCTGAGAAAAAAAGGAATCTCATGCACGTACTGTTAATGAATAATTTTTCTCTCTTGAGGAGTAAATTGCACCAAATAGAACTGGAAGCTACTGTAGTGGATGAAACAAAAGAACATGAAGCGAATAGAAGATTTAGTGGTTAGTTGTGCTTCAGATCTTCATCGTCGTTGTATTGTTGATGCACTTTCTGTTTACCTATAAAGTTGGATATTCAGTAAACCTATTGTAAAGTAGAAAATTTTTGTAAAACTATATATAAAACCTATAAAGAAAATTAAATCTTTGTTGTTTCGTTACATATATAATATTAACTAACCTAGTTTATCATTGTAGAATGTGGCTATTGGTATATGATATAATTTTATTTAATACTCTTTGGAGTACTGTATTTTTCTTATCATAGGACATATAGTATATCTATTTCTTGGTATTAGGTGGCATATTTTTATGCATTAGATGTCAAGTGTTTCTTCCGGCATTCAACCATCAGCTGTAATTTTGTTCTGCGTTTAGATTTAAGTTTGATGATACATGGCATCCTCCTATTTCTGTCTCTATACAGAGAAATAGATCAGTTGTTTTGAAAATTAGTCTTTTTCGGCTAAGCCTGGGGCTTTACTCATATTCCTGTTACTGGTTTACTGATATTCATATCGTTTAATGTCACAGATTTCTATTCTGTCATCTCAGAGGGTAGTGCCAGTGAATCTGATGCTGATTACGAAAGTCAAGGTGGAGTGGATGTTGAAACAGATGAAGATGAAGCCAAATTTTTTGATACAAATGATTTCTTGTCACCTGATGCTTTAAGAAGTGCCTCCTATCGAAGTAGGGACTACGTGGAAAGTGCTTCTGTATATGATAAAGATCTCTTTCTTTCTGGTCATATGTTGGGGAAAAATGGGGTTGTGAATGCTATCAGAATCGTGCAACATCTTGAAAGAAGAGTTAATCTTCCGGAGCCGAAGGAGATAGACAAGTATGTTGGCTTATGGTCAATTATTAGTGACAAGTTTGTCTTCCTGTTTATTTTAACGAACCACTCTCTTCATTGCAGAAGTGCTTCGAGGATTGAGAGTAATCGTACTTGGTTGATCAAGCATTGGAATGGGGCAAGCAGGTCAGACCTCAGTGTTCTTCTTTAGCATCGTATGCTTGCGCCAATATAGTCCATGCAGCTGATAGGCTCCTATAGCGTCAAGAAACTATATCATTGTGCTTTGGGGATTTACATCATATGTGGCCCAGATGTATGTGATTAGACTTCTTGAGTAGGGTTAATCCATGTCATATGAGTTGGAAAAAGACAAGGTCATCCTAAATTGATGTTTTAGGTTCCAAGAATTTAATTATGGTCTGATTCTTAGAGAAATCTGTTTATGAAGTTGGCTTGATAATAAAGTATTGTAGAAATAAATCAAGCACCAAATGAAGGTCATTGAGAACTGTTTCCAATTATTTTTTCATGTTTACCAACATCCTTGGTGTGGAGTTTCAAGCAAACACCATATGTGGAATGAGCTCATACTCACTACAACAAGGTATATTTTTTTATGCTTGTTGGAGGCATTGCCTCCCACAGACTCAAGGCTGAGGCCAGATCAGAAACATCTAGAAAATGGAGAATATGAATTGGCTAAAGCAGAGAAGTTGAGACTTGAGCGGATACAAAGACAGGTATTCAGTTCTAACTTTTCTATCACTTAGGGTTTATGATTTAGGGATAGAAACAGTTACTGCTATCAAGAATTGAGAAAACGGAAAGAATAGAAGCAAGAGAGGGAGAAAATTAAGCAGAAAGAAGACTTGGTTAATTCGTTGAGTTCATTATAAAAAGCTGTATTATTTACTCGTAGACAATTCTTAACGAGATCATTCCATTAATCTTTCCCTTTGATACAATTCATCATTACTTCATCTTTTATCCTATAGTTCATTTGAGTCGTTTCCCTTATTCCTCTTCTTTGTCCCGCCGCTCCTTTAGCAGGATTATGAACTGTAGCTGATAGATTATGGGCAAATATACAAACAACAGAGCTCAGAATAACAGATGGTGAGTGTAACATCCATTATTCCAAAGATCATCATGGTAAAGAGAAACAAGCAACCTCTTAAAAATATCAAAGCTCTTACATGTATAGCTCTCACCAAGTCATCATGATGTTGCTGAATCTTTGTCACATCGAGTTCTTATGATTTTAAATTTTTGAATATTTTTTCTCTATTTTAGTTGCAGTTTTACTCAATAAACTAAGATGGATTCTCTTTGAATCATTCTATTGTGATAAGCTTTTCTGCAAAAACTTCTGGCCTCGTATTAGCTTTCTCATTATTGTGATCGTCTTATGTTCATATACAGAAGTATAAGGCTTATGGATTCACATCCGTTGAGCAATATTGATATGGAGTGCGTTGAGAACTCCTTAATTGGTATTTGTATATGTTTACAACAAATGTCTTTATGTACCTTGTTTTCTTATTCTCCTTTCATTTGTTGAGCTTTTTTTTATATGAACATACACTTTAATGTCGATGGCAAGGTTATCAAGGCCTAGATAGCATACAACCTACCGCTGGCTTCTCAGAGGTAGGTTGTATGCTACACTTACCTGGAGAAGAATTACTATGTGATGCACTGCTTACGGGATATTCATTTTTAACAAAGTAGCCTTAAAAGTTGATACTTTAAAGATTTTAGTATAAGGTGAAGATTCAGTGAAAAGATTGCTGCATATGCAAGTATAGTAGAATTCATATGCCTATCACTAAACAGCTAATGTTTTGATAGGATAAAAGATTCTTATTTCTTCCTTATATTGGTTTCTATATCATGTCATATTGAAGATTCTCAAAGCAATGTGTAACTATTAATATATAAAATACCTCCTAAACCTTTTTTATGGTAAATTTCCATGAACATTCTCTGAGACAACCCCCGATCTAAAAGTATTGCCACATGTATACAATCAATAAAAGTTAATTCACAAGACAGTTTAGAAATCATGAACAGGCAACTATATGCATGTTAGTTTTTAACTGCCAGACCTGAATTAAAAAGATAATTTGCCCCGACAGACTCAACTCTTTAGCTTTGCCCCTTGCTATGACTGTTAAGGGTTTGCATAATCAAAACAGGAGATAAAATAAACACATAAAAAGAGTTTCAACACCAAAGAAATTTTATGATTATAGAACTCTTGTCATTTCTTTTCATCCCTCTCTCGATCATAAGTTAGTAATCGTTCTTGTTATACATATTTTAAACTATTTTGACTATCTTGATAATTAGATTATAAACTATTTTCTCATATTTTCAAGTTAAAATTATAATAGAAAATATAAAATTATCAGAAAAAGATTCTATGAACTTAACATCCTCTATTTATGGTAAAGTTGATCCAACATAGAATCAATTTTCTTTTTCTCAATATATAATAAAAATATTCAATATAACTATATATTTTGAAATAAAATATTTTTTAAGGAAGGAATTTATGGAATGAACATCTTACTGGTGTTAAAAGTAATATTCATTCTTGCAAAATAGTACCATTTGATGTATGTGAGAAGATTGAAAATTATGGGTAGCAATAAGTACAAAAGAGAAAATAAAGAGAGCCACAATGTCCTTCTATAGATGAAGAAGCACAGCAAGTATTAGATAAAGATAACAGCAAGTATTAGATAAAGATAACAGGAAAGTTATTATTAACATATATTCTTATTTTTCTCCCAGAATCACTCATAGTTCCCAGCTTAGTTTAAAAAGTGTTTTGAACGATAAGGTTATTGTTTTGCAATGTAAAAGAGATTAGGTTAGATGGTTTTATTTTTCATTTATTCCTTTAAATATTTTATATTAACCTTATTCTCGAGAAGTAATAGTTGATACAACAATGATAGGTCTATAAATTAAGGCACTTTCTTAGTATGAGATTCATGTGTCTTTACTTCAAGATTTTAAAAAGAAATATCAGTTGATTGTAGATACATATAATTGAGAAACAATATGATTCATTATTATTACAAATGAATAGACTAATCAAAGACAAGAAACTTTGATTAATTTATTTTCTTTTGTAACGTTGTAACAACTTTTATCAAGTCTATTAATGTTTCTGATATGGTAAAAAGTGCTCATATTTTTTAATTTTTTTAAATTGTAGAGCGGGTTGGACCAAAAATTATTGAACACTTCGTTATACATAATGCAACCAATTATGTATCACATGGGTACTTGTTATAATCAAAGTATGAGCATATTTATTGGTCATTATGCATTGTTCATTGTATGAATTTCATTTTAAAAAATATTAATTTTATGTATCATATTTCTGATTTTGTTTCACGTGCATCTAAGATCACAATTTTTATGTATAAGTATATTGCATTTTTATCTTAGTTAAGAAAGCGAGAAGAATGAGTTAAGATTATCCGTCCTACTACTTCTAAATTTGCAACTACATATGTTGGGTCCGGGATTCGGTACC